>JAPYYJ010000934.1:0-14920 GCA_028533885.1 Nasua narica
TTTATATTTGGAAAATCCTACAGACTTAACCAAAATCTATTGGATCTAATCAGTGAATTCAGGAACATTGCAGGATACAAGATCAACATAGAAAAATTAGTAGCATTTCTATACACTAACAATAGATTTTCTGAAAACTAAATCGATCCCATTTACAATAGCATCAAAACAATAAAGATACTTAGTAATAAATTTCACTAAGGAGGTAAAATATGTTTGAAAACTATAAGACACTGATGAAAGAAATTAAAGAAGACACAAATAAGTAGAAAGGTATCCTGTGTTCATGGATTGGAAGAATTAATATTGTTAAAACTATCAAAAGCCATCTATAGATTGAATGTAGTCCCTACCAAGATCCCAATGACATTTTTTACAGAAGTAGAAAAAACACTCCTAAATTTATATGGAACCACAGAAGACCCTGAAAAGCCAAGGAAATCCTGACAAAGAAGAATAAAGCCATAGTCATTAAGACAATATAGTACTGGCATAAAAAACAGATAGACCAATGAAACAGAGTCGAGAGCCTATAAATTATCCCCAACATACACCATCAACCAGTATTTGACAAGGAAGTCAAGAATACCAAATGGAAAAAAGACTTTTCAATAAATGGTGCTACAATAATTGGATATTATCATGTAAAAAATGAAACTGGACCCATATCATAAACCATAAAAAACTAACATGAAGTGGATTACAGACTTAAATGTGAAACCTGAGACCATGAAAATCCTAGAAAAAAACATAGGACTAAATCTCCTTGACATACATCTTGGTAGTGTGTTGTTTTTTTTTTTTTTTGGATATGATACGTAAAGGACAAGCAACAAAATAAAAAGTAAACAAATGAGAAACTACATTGCAAAGCTTCTACATAGCAAAAGCAAACATCAGCAAAGTGAAAAGACAACCTACAGAATGGGAAAAAATATATATATTTTTAATTTTCTAACCACATATCTGAAAGAAGTTAATACCCCAAATCCATAAGGAGCTCCTACCACTCAATGGTAAAACAAAAACAGAAACACCCAAGTAAAAGTGGGCAGAGGCTCTGAATAGACACATCTCCAAAGATGTACAGAAGGCCAACCAGGCACACAAAAGATGCTCAGCATTACTAGTCATTAGGAAAGTGCAAATCAAAACCACGGTGAGATGCTACCTCATGTCCATTAGAATGAACATCATCAGAAAGACAAGCAATAACAAGTGCTGATGAGGATATGGAGAGAAGGGAGCCCTCATGCCCTGTTGCTTGTAAACTGGTAGAGCCACTGAGAGAACACAGTATGGAGGGTCCTCACAAAGTTAAAAACAGAACTCAGTAGTTGATATATAATGTAACAAAGTATGTGGTGTTGTCATAGCTAAACACTAGGAAACGCTATCTAACATGGTGGCAGCATTCTGAGGAGACAGTCTTCAGGTGGCTGCTGTGTAGGTGTCTATAGTAGAATTCTAGGTAAAGCAGAGCTGTGGAACCTGGTAAGATGGTTCCTGGATCACGTTTGCCTAAGGGTGCCTCCCCCACCCCCAAATGATGATCCTGTGTATCCCAGAAGAGTCAAAACAGAACTCTGCCCTTGTTTAGCTGTCATTGTACAATTTTTGCTTCATCTTGCTTGCAAGTAGTCTTGGTGAGCTCTCTGGACTTCCCAAATTATATCAGTTGAAGTGTTTTATAATAAAACATTTTATCATTGGGACCATGAAAAGAGTATATGGGTGATGGGCGGCTAACCAAATTCCTTCGATTACCATTGTCTTCCATGCCTTTTTCTAAAGGCCAGTTCTAATCAATGTCAGTAAATGTTTTTCATACAGTAGCTCTTCACAAACCAATCATAATGGTAGATAAAGCTATGAATGCTTTGACAACTATGAAAGATGTCTGTTTTTAGCACCATTTTTGACGGTTTATTAATCTACCTTTTATACCTACAAATCAAAAATTTAAGACCTAGACATTAACCGAGATACTTACAGATTAACTTTACAGAAATAATGTTCTTTAAAGTAAAATAAAGAAGGAGAACACCTGGAGTTTGTCTCAATATGTGAGGCTCTGTGACGGATGTTCATAATCCCCAGTCAGGTCTTTGTTAAGCTAGTGTATAGTGGATAACATTGTTCTGAAATTTCCAGTTGTGCCCTTGAAGCACAATGAAAGCTAATGGATTTGCCTTTAATTGAAACATGTTGCTTACTGCAAAGGAAACAGTCAACAAAATAGAGAGGCAACCCAAAGAGGAATGGAAGAAGGTATTTGCAAATGACACTACAGATAAAGGGCTGATATCCGAGATATATAAAGAACTTCTCAAACTCAACACTCAAAAAACAAATCATCAAGTCAAAAAATGGGCAGAAGACGTGAACAGACAGCAAAGAAGATGTACCATGAGAGAAGAGAACCAAAGAAGACATACAAATGGCTAACAGACACATGAGAAAATGTTCATCATCATTAGCCATCAGGGAAATTCAAATCAAAATCACATTGAGATACCACCTTACACCAGTTAGAATGGCTACAATTAACCAGTCAGGAAATGACAGATATTGGCGAGGATGCTGAGAAAGTGAAATCCTCTTACACTGTTGGTGGGAATGCAAGTTGGTACAGACACTTTGGAAGACAGTGTGGAGGTTCCTCAAAAGGTGAAAAGTAGAGCCTACCCTATGAGTCAGCAATTGCACTACTGGGCATTTACCCCAAAGATACAGATGTAGTGAAAAGAAGGGCCACATGCACCCCAGTATTCACAGCAGCAGTGTCCATGATAGCCGAACTGTGGAAATAGCCGAGATGCCCTTCAACAGACAAATGAATAAAGGAAACGTGGTCCATTTATACAATGGAATATTATTCTGCCATCAGAAAGGATGAATTCCCAAGTTTTGCCACAACATGGATGGAACTGGAGGAGGTAATGCTAAGTGAAATAAGTTAAGCAGAGAGAGTCAGTTATCATATGGTTTCACTTATTTGTGGAGCATAAGGAATAGCATGGAGGACATTAGAAGGAAGGGAAAAGTGAAGGGAGGTGGGACTCAGGGGGAGATGAACCATGGGAAACTGGACTCTGGGAAACAAACTGACGGTTTTAGAGGGGAGAGGGGTGGGGGATGCGTGAGCCTTGTGATGGGTATTAAGGAGGGCACAGGTTGCAATGAGCACTGGATGTTATACACAAACAGTGAATCCTGGAACACTACATCAAAAATTAATAATGTACTGTATGGTGACTAACATAACATAATTAAAAAACAAAAAACATGGTGCTTAGCTGTTTGAATCTAAGGGAATCCTCCTAGGGTCTTTAGAGGACAGTGTAAGCTTTTCCTCAATATGGAATCTTTTGCTTTTCGAGTAGTTCTTGTCACATGACTTTATGCTGATTTGAATAGTCCCAAATTAAATGAATGATTTCCAAGAAGAGAAGGTTGTGTAAAATTTATTTTAGTACAGGTCCTCTTGGTAAAGAGAAAGCAAAGCATGCTATGTGTATATTTTTGATGTTTCTAGATAACATTGTGTAAGTTTGAATTAATGTAAAGGATGATGGTAACTTCTTGGTCTATGTTTTACTATCTGTACAGCAAACTTCTTGCAAAATCACATTGAGACATAACAAATTGTCATGTAAGCATGTTCCTATTTTACTTTAAAATGTGAACTAACACATTTTTATTTCTGTTAGAAAGCAACCATCCAGTCCTCCTGATGTCTAGAATGACAGCAGCAAAATTATTTAGCTCCCCAAAGAACCACATTAAAATTTTTACTTTCTGCTAAATTCATTTCCCCCTCATTTTAATTTCAAATAGATTTATGTGTCTATTTTAACAAACACAGTAGTTCTTAAACTTCACATTTAATTAAAGACGGGATTTTTAAAACAACAACAAAGAGCCTTGCTTCATCACAACAACCAGAGTTCCCGTGTATTCCATATATGTCATCTTCCTGTGGTGCTACTTTCCAACAAGGAGCTATTTCTTGACCACCTGATCTTTGGGTGACCTGTGTTCCCCTCTAATAACCTTTTCTTCCTTCCTTCCTTTCTTCCTTCCATCCTTCCTTCTTTTTCTTTTCCTTTTCTTTGAAGCTTCCTTCCTTCCTTCCTTCCTTCCTTCCCTCCCTACCTCCCTCCCTCCCTCCTCCCCTTCCTTCCCTTCCTTCTCTTCCTTTCCTCCTTCCTCTCTCTCTCTCTCTCTCCCTCTCCCCCTCCCTCCTTTCCTTTTCCTTTTCCTTTTCCTTTCTTTCTTAACAACTTCAGGTTCTTTTTTCAGGTTTGTTTTTTTTTTTTTCTAATTTGACTGTATATAAGATGTGAATAGAGTGGCTTCATGAGTTAAGACAGATCGTGTCCAAAGATATACCCTAAGGTCCTATCTTTAAACAAAAAAGAGAAAACCCCACCATGTCTTGAGGCAACTATATGCCTGATTCTCACTTTTAATCGAGGAGAGATTCCTAAAAATAAAAATGCATTTATGTATGACCTATATGCACGAGGACAGGCACTGAGTTAGGCAGTGCCGCATGTTACTTCAAAGCAGATCTGAAATTTAATGTTTAAGACAATCTTAAGGGATATAGATTTCTTATTTTCTTTAATATTTATTTAATCATAACCCTGGGTTGTAGATCTACCGCTTTGCTGTTTTTATTTTCTCTTTTTGTTTCTGTTGATTATTGAAGGAATGAAAACAAAGGCCTTTGGTAATATAAAAAGGATTCACTTTAAATCTGAAAAGTATTTCAAGGAAGCGCCTGACTATACCCCCTAAGATTGAAAATATGAAAAGTACACCATTCTCTAATTTAAATTTGTTTTTGTAAGTTTTAAAGATTATTTGAACAAAGCCCCCGAGATTTTGGAAGGCTCATTTATAAAATTAGTTTTGTTTTTTTTTTTATAAAGTTTCTCATATAGTCTGGTACTTTTTATCAGCCCTAATTTTACATGGTAGAAATAACAATTTGAGAATAACAACCTCAAACTTCTTAGACATCAAGCGTAAGCACTCTTTTGTTGAAAAAAAAATCCATTGAAACCCCCCATTCAGTAAGGCAAGAAGCATCACATTAGGAGATAATTCATATTATAAACAGCTGTGCTACTGAAGAAAGCAATATGTTGAAATGGTGGGACAATAGGGCGATTTAAAAGGCTCACAAGAGTACTTAAGCACATATATGCGAGATTATTGCTCTAACAAAGAGTTTTGAAAGTTTTCTATAACAAGTTCTGTATGGTTCTGTTGGATCCTGAGTCTTTGTTAGTATTCCTTTTTGACCCTGTGTGGCTTATATGGATTTTATGCTTGTAAATTGATGATTATTTGTTTTTGACTTTTAGATCCTACTCAAATGGGAGGCCTGAGCATGCTGCTTTTAGCTGGAGAACATGCTCTTGGAACACCAGAGGTAAGCTGGTCCTCATTCCTGCCCACTGTGCCCAGGCTGAGGCTTGAAAACACAGACATTTGTATTCTTTTCACGTTCTTAGTTCTGTAGTTTCACTGTTTATAGCTCATGAGCAAACTTTATCTTTCTGTTTGTTTTGGTCAAGATCTATATGTGCTTTGTATTGTGCCTTGAATAGAGCAGAAGTGGTGTAAATAAAACCAGGAGGACGCAAATTACGAAGTCAGGTGCAGATTTTTGTGGTCCTGTGAACCTAAGAGAAAGATATGGAATGTACAGATAATTAGCATTTGCCACGATTGTATCGTGGGTCTGTAGGGTGGGTCCTCTGATTCATTCCCTCTATTCAAAACATACCCTGCTTTTGTGATATTCTCATGTAGACTTTTGCTAGTGAAAAGATGAGAGTTCAACTGTCAGTCTTTCTGGTAGCTGAATAAATCCAAACTCCTGTTTTTTGAAACATGGCATTCCAAGATTGCTTTATTCTTTAAAATGGAAAATGAAAAGGACCCAGGCCCTCATGACCTTAGTTTTATGATCTCTTACTTCCTTGTGGTTACTGGGCTCCTTTTATGAAACATTTTTAGGTATGGTTTGGTGGGCAGGTCATGGCAGTTAACAATGCTTAGTTTGCATTTGTGGAATTTCTCTCTTTTCCAGACCCATTTAACAGAGGCCAGAGAAATTAACCTGTAGGTCATTTTATTTCACCACACTCAGGTACTTGAGATTGAGACTTTTCTGTCCCAACCAGAGTTGCTATTTATGGCCAAATAGCAGTCAGCTCAATTCTACTGCATATATATATTATATATATATATATATTATATATATATATTTTTTAAAGTTACGAATATGCCCTGCAGTGTACAGTTGACTCCTATTCAAATAGGACTTTTAGAAGATACCATGTAAGATGTTTCTATTACCAAGGCCATTGTTATGTATAGTTTACATTGGGGATCCATAGTAGTTGACCATATTTTCAACTTAACATAATTATTTTGATTCCATTCAGTTCAGTGTAGCAAAAGAATGTGTAAACTGGTGTGCTGGTAGTTATTTACATTGTACTAATCTTTAGCTGAGAAAAATAAACATGTCACTTTGTACCTTTGCATACTTATTATTTAGCATGTTTTTACTTGCTAACACAATAGAATTCTCGGAAGTCATTTCGCTTTCTAACACATGGCTGCCTGATAGCAATCAGACTGATTCTCACTTGGGTATAGAGTATCACAAGCATGTTCCAAAAGGTGAATGTTGGAATAATATGCACACTTGACTTTTCAACACAGCGTGGCTCATGATATCCAAGAATGTGCTGTATTGTGAAAGTCAGCATTATCTTTTCTAACAGATTATATTATAATGGTGTTTTCTTCCCAACTTCTGCTACCATTCTTTCTAACTTCTTGGAACACATGTAAATAAATAAATAAACATCTATAGAATTTAACAAATAGATAAAAATGTTAGTCAAAGAAAAGAGCCTTTTCCCCTACTTTTTGCTTTAAATTTGCCTCCCGGGCTCTCTTCAGGGAGAAGTTCTCCCTTTTAAGAACAGCAGGTTTTTGACGCAAGTAATTTAAACAGTGGTCAACTTTTTATTTCTGAGAAAGGGGAACTGTTTTGAGAATTCTCAAGCTAAAGTAGTTTATAAAGGTAAATTACTTAAAGAAGGGGGAACCACGTTGGAGAAGGGAATCTATGCTAGGGAAGAAGTTGCCAGCCATTAGGACTTAAAGAACCACTTCTAAGAAATAACAGCTCTTTCTTCTTCCTACTTCTCATCTCAGAGGTATATTTAGGTCACTGATCTTGAGATACTGAAACAATAAAGCAGTGAGTGTTATATAAAATTAACCTGTGTCTGAATATGGTTTATTTTGAGAATTCATATCACACATATCATCAGTAGACTACATTAAGCATCTGTTTTCTAAACTACATTTAGTATCTCATTCCAAATATGTAAACATGGTTATTGAATGTAGGGGGCCTAGATACATAGGCAGATGATGAACATAAGACAAATATAATAAATATGTACTTAACATTTTCCTAAGAAAATTACCAGGGTAATAAGGAGAGAGTTATAGAAGTTTCATATTGCTGATATTTGGAACAATTACTGTGATATCTGTTTATACTATTAGGACCAGTCAAATAAAGTGACATTTTACAAAAATTCTGCCATGTAGAAAGCCTAATCATAACAGCTTTTTAAAATGCCATGATAGAATTCTTATTGTGAAGAATTATTCTTAAAGGGATGAGATTTTCCTTTGTTCATTAACCTGAAACCTAACTATATAGAAAAAAATCCTCAGAAGTCTGTATTTTTAACTCTATAGACAATTTAATATAGGTGATAGTTGTTTTAAAAAAATAATTCTAGAAGGCATAGAGGCTTGTTGCAAATAATAAATTTTCAGATTAATAAGTAATATATCTGAGTATATTCTAATATCTAAAGTAATAAAATTCCAGATTAAAAGCTTCTTTGGCCTGTAATATTTCCTGGATCTACCTGACGTGCTCTTAGAGTTTTTAGAGAGAAATCATAGGTTCTTGAGCTATCAGTGGGAAAATAATGACAAAGAAAATGTTTTTCTTTGATCAACTCTGATTTTGCCATAATAAGTTTGCGGCATTATTAGGTGTACATTTGTACATGCTACTGTTGTTCAGGCAGGCTTAATTTTCATTTGTGCTAACTTTTTCTCTGATGAATAAAAGGGATGGAATTTGTATTTACAGTTTGTTTCGTTCTTTTATTTTTCACATAGATGATTAGCCCTGTATTTCCTTTATATCCAGAGTACATTGAAATGCATTAAGATTTTTAAAAACTGCTTGTCATCCATTTATGGATGAGGAAGCAAAATAGATGAATTAGCAGGACAGACATAATGAGTGACCACCCCCCTCCGCCACCAGGCGCGACATGCTGCACTAAGCTCGTCTCCGTTGAGACTTGTTGAAATGTAAGCATGGAAGTCTCACTAAGAAATAGCCCTATTATTAATAGTGAGGGAAACAGAAAGAATGTTACCAATGAACGTAAGATTTTAGCAAACGTATTTAAGTCAGAAGCCAAACGGAAGTTGTTTAATCAAAAAAATACAGTATAAGGATCAGCTGAAAATAGGCCTGCAGAGGACGTGAGAGGCAGTATGTTCAGCATGAAAATCAGGTTTCCGTTAGACTCTGGGAAGAGCAAAAGAGAAGGCAGTTACATAGAGGTAAGCCCTTATATTTCATATCAGGGAGTTATTATCTAAAGATGAAAAGGCGATGAATAAAGTTTGTAGTAGTGATCTCCAGGACTAAAAACCATCTATACTATTACATTTGTTACTTTAATAAAAATGCAAAGCTTAATAAAGTTTAAGAAATAAAGGTAGAGAGTGCTGCATTTCAGAAAGTGTGAAGGGGACTATTAGTCGACACATAATGTAGAGAACAGCATGGATCAGTATTAGAAAGGACCACAGTCTGTAGCCAGCCTGAGTTAGTGCCGGAAAGTCCTTGACTAGGACAGAAGGAGAGGTGGTTTGGGGAGTAACTGAAAATTCAATGAGTTAGGCAGAGTAATCATAGCTGATGAGAAGGTTTGAAGACATCAATATCTATTTAGTTGTGATAGAAGGCAACTTTCAAATATGTGGGAAGTATATTAGAGGTTAGGTCTGTGATTTTAGAATGCCTAGTTCTTTTATTGGAACCAACAGATAGGACAGTAAAGTCACGGTCAAGCCACTTTTTTCTTTGCCTTCATCCTGTAAAATGGATCTAATAATAATACCCACTTGCCTCTAACTCCTGAGACATCTGTGAAGATTCATTAAATAAAACCTGTGGCAGTTTCAACTCTCCTGAAGAGCATTCTTGCAGGTGCCTGGTATTATTACCCTATGTTATTCTAGGCATTTTATACTTGAAAGCTTTAATTCTACCAGGCATCAGTCCTACAGGATTTCGTGTGTGTAACTGGCAGGGCACTCAGGTGCACACATGCACACAAGGCTCCTTGTCTATTGACAACTGGTAGAAAATTGCAGTCGTAATTTATTCTCAATCACTAGGTGCTCAAAGAGACAACTCTTTAACACCTGGTAGAAATTACTGTATAGGAAGTATGACTTCAGCAGAGTAGCTGAGTTAGCATGAAAGTTAGTGGAGAACATACTAGCAAATGGTGGTAACTTCCATTATTAAGGGACTAGACAGGTCATATGTAAGAACTGAACAGTGTAGGAACTGTGTGCCATCTTTTCACACATTCAGTCATATGGCAAGTATTTATCTAATGCTTACTATCTGCCGTTCCTATCAGGGAACAAATCCAGACACGAGTCTGGGCCCTCATGGAGCTCCTGGTGTAATAAGGTACAGGGTTTTATGCACAGCTAATTCTTCACATACTTCTGACTTCGAAGGAAATTTCACTGATTTTGTTGATCACTATCTGCCTGTTCAAAAGTAAAACAGTTCATATATCCAAATTTCTATATGGTTGAAATTTGAAAATATTAAATGTATTTTGTTTCATGTTTGCAACATCAATCTCTCACCTCCTCCAAGGAGCCCTTCCCGATTAGTTGAGCCAAATTTGATTCCTCTTGTTCCTGATCGTTGCTTTTACTGTCAGTGTTATGCATTATAGCTCTTGATTATATTTAGTTGTATTCTTTATTATAAACTCCGTAATAAAAGTCTTTAAAATTTTTTTTTCTCATTGTATACAATGTGCAAGTCTTGATTGATCAAGAAAATGTTAAGCAACTTGAGATCAGGAACATAGGAATTTAACTGCAGGGCTTCTCACTTGCTTGTAGAGTAAGAGTATCATTTACTGAGTTCTTACTTCATTCCTGGTACCATTCTCAAATACATTACCTCTAAGAGTAACTCTTGATCTCCACAACAACTCTGTAAGTAAAGTCTTCCTTGTTTCCCAAGTAAACATTAAACCATTAAGTGAGGAAGTGGAAGCAGAGAAGGGCTAAATAACCTGCTCAAAGTTGTGCAGCTTGAAGTGCAGAACTGAGATTTGAACCCAGGAGGACTGGGCTTGGTCCCCATGCAGTATCCGGGGCCTTTATGGTTCAGCCTCTACCCACCGGACCCCAAATCCGGCTACTTCTCCTTTCTCCCGTGGCGCCCTGTGCTGAAGCTTTATAGGGCCATTTCGTGAATGCTTTCTGGATCAGGCACTGTGCTAAGCACTCCCACAGATTATCTCATTTCATCCTCCAGCAAGCCCTTTGAGGTTGGTTTATTATTATTTATTATTATCCCCATTTCATAAAGGGGGATAATCTCTCCAGGCTAAAAAGGTTACGTAGCCTCTCCAAGGTGATAGTGTGAGAAAATCCTAGTGCCAGGATTTACATAGTTGGTCAGGCTTCCAGGTAACAGTAGGTTATAAGTAATTAAGGTTTTGTGGAGTCAAAAGTCACAGATGGATTTTTGACTACTGTTGGCTCTCCCAACCCTCATGTGGGGATCCACTGTATTTGTTAAATGAATGAAAGATTATGTCCATATTTTAAACACTAAGTTTTAGGTTTAAAACATACAGATTTCAACAAAATTGAAAGTTTTCACGTGTCTTTATTATTATAAGTTCTGACATCAGTGAACTAGGAGAAATTATTTTCCCGCTTGTTGGTCCATTTGAGCCAGTTGGATATGTGCCTTTCTTAGGCTACTAACTTGTCTATTCCACTGCACTTAAATGCACTGAATTCTCCAACCCTCCCCCCCCAACTCTTACCCCTGTCCCATCAAAGCTTTCATTCCCTCCACATGGATTTTTAACTTCTAAACATATCTCATGAGGAAATCCACTCTATTTACATTTTCTGTTAAATAGCAAATGGGCTTTGAGCTTTCTTCCCTTTCTGGGTGAAGTCCCTGTTCACTGCGTGCTTTGACGGGAACTGTTGGCCAGCCCAGCCTCGTCCACGTGTCAGCAGCGTGGAGCTCAGGGCTCAGGGATTCCTGTCCTTTTACCCAGCTTGCCCGACAGGCATCTCCCCTTGCTGAGTTCCCAGGCCACGCTGCTCCAGACAGTGATGAACTCGCACGGGCTCTTTGATCTCCCGTAGGTGGTCGGGCGGCGGGGAGGGTGGGCCACACATGAGCTGCGACAGAAGGGGGAGGGTGGAGAAGGAGAGGGTAGACAGAAGGGTGGTGGTTGCTGCTCTGCTGTGGCCGAGAATTGGTTCTGTACACTCTTACGTTCTGTCTCCACATTGCCCCGTGAGGAAGGCGGAGTGGCGCCGTTGCCTCCTTTACCACATGAGGAACCGGAAGCAGAAGGGGGCTGTCATGTGTCTCAGCTGCTGTGGCAGGTACTTGTGGACGCGGCCTGGAGTCCCTTGTGGCCTTGCATACTAGTGCTCTGCCGCGCGGCTTAAAATGACAGGAGAACTTCACTCAGGGCGCAACAGGCGTTACCCCGGTGGCCCAGGGGTCCTGAGTTGAACCCCGGACTTCCTGTTCCTTGCAGCCAGAAGCCATGTACTCTCCCGTTTGGGGAGCATGCAGTTCTTTGCGGCGTTAATTTGGTGATGCTCCCCAGGGTAGCCCAGTACTCTGCTCAGCTGTGGCTCGGTCCTGGTGTCAGCTAGCCAAGTGCTGTGCTTCCCTACTCCGGTTCTCTCGAACCTAATTTAGGTTTAATTAAGGGTGGCTTTATTTTAATCCTTAAAAACATCTTGCAGGGCTAACTGGGATGTAATATGCTTACATTTCATTCACCTGTGTTTAAGCACAAGTCCATTTCGGAGCTTCATTTAGCATCTCCTATTAAATGCAAATTAAATGATTACTCAGGTACTCTATTATAGAAGGATACTTGCCAGAGCCGCCAGCTGTAGGAGAAACTGGGTCCGGCTGAGTGAGAGTAAGTGAGAATCAGTTCACTGGCCCTGGGCATCATGAGGGATCTTTACACTTGAACTCCGAAATGGAATCCTCTACTTCCAAACTCTCTCCTCCGGTGGAAGACAGCCACCCTATGCATGCGCGCCTCCTCCCCGCCCCCGCCCCACACACACCCCATCCTGAAACCCTTTCAGTGAAAGGCTGTAACTGACCTCAGAAACCCTGGCCTTGTCCAGACCCTTTCGCTCAGCCCTGACATCCTTCCAGGCAATTACTGGGGCCTGGCAAATACCATCTCTGATTTAATGGGGGCCCCACATCTCAGCTGGTTTATTTTTTTAACCTTCTAATTGGTCTCCTGTCTCCAGTCACTTCTCAGCCAAGGTCATCCTGCACTCCACTGACAGAATTATCTAACTACCTATCTCTCATCATGCTGCTCCTCTGAGTGAAAACCTTGGCTGTCTCCCCATTGCCTTCGGCCTAATTTTCAAACTTTGTAACAGAGAATTCAAATTTCTCTCCGTTCTATTCATCTCCCACTACACTCGCTGGCTTCTACTCTTCGTCCTCACTGAGAAAGTCATTGTTTCTCAAGCACACACGGCACCTGCCTCCGTACTTTTCCTCGTGCCACATCATTTCCACAATTCTGATGTCTTCTCCTAGGCATATCTCACATCTTACTGTCTTACTAACTTCTACCTATCCCAGAAGAAGTAAAGGCTGCCTCTCTGTCCTCAGAGGCCTTACCCTGCCACTATGTTCTGCCACCGTGCACTTGACATCTTAACTGTGTAGCTGTCCCCTGCACTCAGATTACAAGCCACTTAAGGGCCAGACACATGCCTTAGTTATCGTTTTATCCCCAAGCACATAATGCATACACGTGGAATGTAACCTTCTTGAAAGCAGTGAGCAGTCTTTGTGATCGGCACATAGTGGGTTTTTATTGAATGTTTGTTGAAGGAGTTGAGTATCAGCAGATGTTCGAAATAGCAAGAGCAGAAATGTATGGTTCAGATAAGATCGATGCATTTACCCTTTCTGTTGGCCGCGTGTTTATCAGAATCCAGCTGTGCGGGGCTGCAGTCTTCCGCCCTGTGAGGTAGGGGCGGGCTGGTGCTAATACCCAACTTTCAAAAGCGCTCGTCGTGCATCTAACTGGTGTGATCTTGTTTTCTATCAGGAGGCTGGATCACATTTCTGTATCTTCTGTTTGCATGATGTCAAGTGTGCTTGTGGCAAAAGATACTACTTTGTTGTAATTCTTAGGCTGATAATTCCTCTTTCTTGGTTATTGAGAATTATGGCTAAATCAAAGAGAAGATTGGGTTTAAGGGACATTAACAAAACTTTGCTTTTAAGAATCCTTTTAGCTGTTTCTTACTTGGGCAGATAGCTACACCTAGTGGCTTTATGGATTATTTCAGAGACTCTAGAAACAGTTTTTGGGCTTGTTTTTTTTCTCCCTTTATTTAACCTCTGCTTATTTGGTGTCTTTTATTTCCTCTTAATTAATGAAACAGTATCTTTGACTCTTATATATTCTGTTATATTTAGAAACTACGCTGGCCCTAGCATAGGAATGGAGATTGAGGAATTGATATTTATCCATGAAAAGCATGCCCCCATGTAATAAGTAATTTGGACTACTGTAAATACAAATAACAAGGTGATAAGGTCTAGGACCTTCTGACAATACTTAAATAGGAGCCTTCTGCGCAAGATACTCTTACTTTTATGGGGATATAATCCCAGATTTCGTGTGTATTTATCAGTATATGCACAATTGTATCTACACCTCTGCCTCGGATGCCTTATTTGCCAAGCACACAAGAATGGATTTCTACATACGTACATTTTCCGTGTCATTGAGCCATATTACATTTTGCGATTTTTAATGGAAATATGCCTAGCATGTATCACACACATTTCTGCCTTTTAATAAAGGCTATATTTTATAATTATCTTTATCTTGACAACTTAGAACCATAGTTATAAATATTAATTACTTCAGTCAACTGAAGCCTTCAGGAGAAACTTTGATACTCTTTGCTCTACTTTAATTTCATTTAGATAGGCCTCAGTGCTTCATAAAACATTTGTGTCTGTTCTTTAGTTTTTCTGTCTTCTCCCTGCTTTTGCTGCTGGGTTTTTTTTTGGGGGGGGGTTTATTTGTTTGTTCGTCTGTTTTTTGCCACCCTCTTCCTATCATCCCCACTCAGGGCCCCTTCTCATTTGTGGCTTCCATTTCTGCTGTGAACTAGAGAGGCAGGTAACCACATAGCTAGTAGGAGCCATGTTCTCCTGGCTCCTAATTTTGTGCTGTTTCCCTTATGCTACACTGAAAATATATGCTAAACCCACAGTGCTTTCAAGTTATGAGTAACTAATGCCTTAAACTTATGAGTAAAGTTAAGGGTAACTGGATTTTGAGAGACATCTTAGAGTGAGATTTGTAGCCTTAGTGGTTCTGTTACTGCTATTTTAGCCATTGGTCAGTCTTTATTGTGTGATTCCTGGCCAGATCATTGAGATTCTTTGTATCCATACACACACAGAGTC
>JAPYYJ010000935.1:0-14919 GCA_028533885.1 Nasua narica
CAAGTTATCCACGTGCAGTCCTGGCCTTCCTTTTCCAAGCTCAAGAGAGAAACTGATGTGTGATGTATTCAGACGAGAAACAAAGAGAACCATGGTTTTCTTGTATTTGCAATTCCAGTGACCAGTTAAATATACAAGTGATAGTGTTACCATATTTCTCCTCTGTGGGACGTTGTTACAGGGAGAGGCACATGCCTGCCAGGGAAGCGATTATGGAAGAGTTCACATTGACCAAGTACTACTGGGTTGCTACACATCGTCATGGGCACTATGATGTATTTTATCTCACGTCCTCGTCACGGCAGTCCTATAAATAACAGTGACTATCTCCATTTCAGAGATGAGAAAATTGGATTTTAGAGAGGGTAAGTAATGCACCCAAGATTCCACAGGTAACAAAGAGCAGAGTCAGAATGCTAACCCAATTAGAAGATGCTGGTATCCATGCTCTTCTTGATTCCACTGCTAAAGCGTGACGCTTCAAAGGACAGAAAAGGAAATGAAGGATTTCAATCCCAGGGAAAGAAGACTTTCACAAAAGACGAGTACATTTGGGCAATCAGAGGCCAGAGGAAAGAAGGGACAAAGGAAAGCTGTGGCCCCTGGAAGCACACACAATGATGACTGACCACACTCCTGTCTTTTTCTTTCTCTGCCAAGACCCCCTGTGCTACCTGAGAATAATGTGAACCAAGGTGAACTGGAACTCTTTCCTTCTGCAAGCTCCAGCAGGAGGTAAGAATGAGGGGGAAGGTTTGAGTTTGAATCCACATTTGTGTGCAAGCCAAGGACTTTGGCTGGAAACATACTATGCAGTCATGCTGGATTACAGGGAAAAAGGGAGAGAAGCCTGGAATCTTTACACAGGTAATGCATGTTCCTGACGCCCTTGTTAAGATGGCAATTTACCCATGCTTGCAACTTCAGTAACAAAGTATTTCTGCTATAGGAAAACAGCTTCAATATTTGATATGGAATGTTGGCTTTCACAGAAAACCCCATCAACAGCAACAAAATGAACAAAGCAACACAAAATCATGAACAAGGGAAGGATCTTAGAGCAAAGTATTTGGTATCGGACAACGGTCATGAAATATTTTGGGGAACTCTCTCTGCTTAGATGCGAAATATTTTTTTGTGATTAAGAAATTGAAGAGAAAGAGAATCTTGACTTCTGTATGAGGGAGGACATAACTCACGCAAAGCCTTTGAATTCTTATCACTTTTCCCATGATCCTCATTTATCATGGTCATCTAAGTGCTTATCAGGGCTGCAAGAGGTAAGACATCAAAAAGCACAAGGAATCTTGAGCCCTTGAAGAAACCACGATATTGGGCATGACCCTTCAAAAGGCATCCTCATCAAACAGAGGTATGTCAACTCTCTCACATGGCAAGAGGTTATAATGGTGAAGATTAAAGACTTGATGTTACCAGGAAAACAGGAGAAGCTACATTAAAAAAAAAAATGAGACAAATTTTCTCTTTTTTTTTTTTTCTGGGCTCTTTTCATGATTGTTTTCTACAATTCGCTTTATACAGAATTGCTTGGCAATAGTTTTCCGAAGGCAAAAGCTTAAGGGAAAAGTGTGTTGTCAAAAACTTAAAGAATTATTTATTTGCATCATTTTATCCGGGATCCGGGATCTTATAGCCTATTTGCCTGGCTGCAATGCTAAACTTCAAAGACACCAGAATGAGAAGGGACTGGGGAACTGGTTGGGAGAAAAGGGATGGATGTAGGATTCAACATGGCGTCACTGGACACAGTGTAATAAGATTTCACAGCCTCAAACCAGTCCTGACATCACAGAAATCAAGAGGGTAAATAGCTGTGATTCTTACTTTTATTTTAGAGAATAAAATACCTGAGGCTATCTGTGCATAATCCAGATGGACAGTGAGTAGACAGTCATTGTGCGCATTTGACCACATTTGAGCTGTTGCAACCAAGGCAATGTTCAGGGGCATCCCTCAGGAAGTGCAGTGGGGTCCACAGATTTATCCCTAGCTTTTGCTCCAAGCAGAGATGATAAAATCTTTGCTCTTTCCACTGACCTCGGAGGACCTCTCATCCTGCAGTGAGAGATGGTGGGTGCAGTCGCACCCACAGGAATGCTGCAGTTTGGTGTTTGCAGAATATGCTGGAAGGAAGCTTAGCCTTCTATGGATAAGCCCTATAGGAGCTGAGGCTATGTCTTCACTAAGCGCACAGCAAGATAAATAGTATGAAACAACAGGCAGGAAGACAAAACTCTGGACGCAAAGGAAGATCTGGATTGAATCAGAATGACCCAGTATTATCCACTGTTCATATTAGGCAAACGTCCCTTGGTAGGCTCTTCAGTGCAGAAGAAAGAGACTCGGATATCAGCAGCTCTCTCTCTCTCTCTCTCTTAGAGCATGAGGTTCACAACTAAGACCTAAGAACTCCGAAGTTTCTTGGGTGGGCTCAGTGGGACCAGGAACCTTTAAAATTGCTTGAAAAATTTGTGATGGTGTATAAATGTGCATCCCTCCCCTCAAGGAACTGATTCTCAGATGTATCCACATTGCTTTCATACTTACTGTGTGCAGGTAAATGCATTGCTCTTATGCATGGTGGATGTGTCCTAACTCAGTAAATCATTCTCAACACATCTTTCTATTGTCTTCATTTTCAGTCTTTCATTCAAAGACTCTTCTAAGTTTTTCCACATTGCTACATGAAGCAGAGCAGATGCTGCCTTCTTATGGGAACCAAAAGTTTGATTCTGAGTGTGTACAAAGCCAAATAAGTAGCCCCCTTCTGGAACTGACCTGATGAGGTTTAGTTCCGTCTGGACATGAGTAATTACAGACAAAGGCTGCAAACTCAGATGTCTACAGGGACCAAGTGCTTATAGAAGGTTAAGCCATAAGATGATAAAATGCAGGGAAACCTCATCCTTTCTCTTGGGTGACAGTGGGGAACTAAGGAGCATATGTCAGAGGAACCACAACTCAGTTCTGGTGAACAGTTATGATAACAGATCATGTGTCCAATATATTACCACACCTTCCAGATTTCTAAGAAGGTCTAGAGATTTCATTTTTCACAAAAATTACAGTTATATCAAGAATATCCATAAAAATCACTATTAAAGACGTACAGATCTTTACTTCATGCAAGACTGAGCTATAAATCTTAATTTTAGGTAACATGGATTAAGTGCCCTCGAGTCTTCTGAAAGATATCTTTAAGACTGATGAAACTCAAAATATTTTAATGTGAAACGCTAATATGTAAGAATAGGTAGACAGTTGGAAGCTCATTCCTCTCTGAAGATGTAGTTGATCGTATTTTCTGCACGTATAGCGTGTCACTAGGAAGAAGCCCAAGAAGAATGACTGTTCTCGAGGTGTTCGGGGGAGACGTGACCTTGAGCACGTTGTCTGCAGTGGACGCAACTTGTGCTGTTACTAATTCTGAAGAGTGGTGGATATTTGAGAAAGGAAATATTAATGCATGCAGCTAGAGAAATGACGTAGCAAAGAGGCAACACAATGGGCAGTGGAAGTTTACGGAGCCCAAGCTGCAGGTCCATTCCTTCCCTCCTGAGATAAGAAGAGCTGGTAACGAGTCAGAGCAGCAGCGGCCAAGCATCGAGGGCTCGTGACCTGGTGGAGAGGAAAGCCTGGGCTGCTTGTTTCGGCAAGAGAGAGGCCTCTACTGAACAGGAGGGTTGAGTTTCCAGTTTGCCGTGGGACACGTACCAAGCTAGGAGACTCAGATATACCAAACCTGATTCAGCCACACCCATGAGACACTGCCTCTCGCAAGCCCAGCAGTTAATGCACAATGCTGGATGAGAGCCCTGAGGGATCACATGAGGTTCACGTGCAGCTCTTGTAGAAATTCAATGCTTACTAAAAGGGCTGATTTCACAGTTGGCTAACTTGTAATCCCTTCGCTTTAGTTCCAGCCCTAAGAGTCAAAGGGTGTTTAGTGTGTTCTAAGCGGTTTCCTTTATGAAGGGGAAATACAGTATTATTTTATATGCATTAGATCTCTATTCTTTATATATATATTTAATTTATTTATTTATATGTGTTCGGATATGTGTGTGTGCAGTCGACACACACTGTTACATTATGATGTTTTAGGTGTACAACATTGATTGAACAACTCCGCGTGTTATGCTATGCTTTCCAACTGTCACCATTCAATGCTATTACAATACCATTGACTATAATCCCTATGCTGTACCTTTTATCCCCATGATTTATTCACTCCATAACTAGAAGCCTGTATCTCCCACTCTTCTTCACCCATTCTGCCCCCCATACCCCTCCCCCCTGGCAATTATCAGTTTGTTCTCTGTATGTATGCTCTGTTTACACTTTTTTGGTTTATTTTTTGGATTCCACATACGAGTGAAACCATATGTATTAATCTTTCTCTGTCTGACCTATTTCACTTAGTACGATACCCTCTAGGTCCATGCATGGTTCTGCAAATGGCAGGGTTTCATCCTTTTTTATGGCTGAATAATATTCCATCACAGATACAGATATAGATGTATAGATGAAATATATGATATTTTATATATATGTATATACATATATTTTATATATGTATATACATATATTTTATATAGATGTATAGATGTATATATATATATGATATTTTATATATATCTCTACCTATCTCACATCTTTATCAATGGAAGCTTGGGTTGCTTTCATATCTTGGCCATTGTAAATAATGTTGCAGTAAACCTAAGGGTGCAGGTATCTTTTTGGATTAGTATTTTTCATTTTCCTTATGGAAATAGCCAGTAGTGGAATTACTGGGTCATATGGTATTTCTATTTTTAATTTTTTGAGGCACCTCTGTACTGTTTTCCACAGTGGCTGCACATCCCCACCAAGAGTGTATCAGGGATGCTTTCCTTCCACATCCTCCATTACACCTCTATTCTTAAGGACACTCCCAGGTGTCCATTGTGAGGGCCAGTTCTAAGAGAAGGATACTCTTTAAGATTACTATGGACTACTACGAAATAATCAAATTCAACTATTTGAAAAGCTATTTAAAAGCTCAGATCAATGTAAAGTGCTCTTTTTCTTTCTTTTTTTAGATTTATTTATTATTTATTTATTTTTCAGAGAGAGAGAGAGAGAGAGAGAGAAAGTGAGCACAAGCAAGGGGAGAGGCAGGCAGATCAAGAAGCAGGCTCCCCGCCGAGCGAGGAGCCCAATGCAAAGAGCCCAGGACCCTGGGATCATGACCTGAGCCATGCTTAAACGACTGAGCTACCCAGGCGTCCCAAACGCTCTTTTTCTTAAAGATTTTATTTATTCATTTGAGAGAGAGAGAGACAGCGAGAGAAAGAGCATGAGCAGGTTGGCGGGGGAGAGGAAGAAGCAGTCTCCTCGCTGAGCCCAATGTGGGGGTCAATCCTAGGGTCCTGGGATCATGACCTGAGCTGAAGGCAGATGCTTAACCAATTGAGCCACTCAGGCGTCCCAATTTTAACAGCTTTATAAGCAAAACTAAGCTGGGAAATAGGCGACCCCATTAGTTAATTCTCTATATAATTTAGCTGTTGTCACTTCAAACTCCAACGTGGGTTTCACTTTTCATACATTTCTTTCTGCCCTATTAAAATGTGATAGCCAGACAAAATCTTTCTAATAGTAAGGTTCATATTATTTTACCCCCAACGGCTTCTTGCCTAAAATTTGTACCTTCTTAGTAACCTCAAGTCAGTAGAAAAAGGAAGATCATTTATTGTGGGCCCTTTTAACAGGAAAATGGTTTGGAATGTTTATTTCTTATCAACCTAAAATTAAGAGAGTTTCTTCACCTTCTTTTGTCATTTAAGGGAACCATTCTTTGGAAAAACAAAAGTTTCATGGGGCGCCTGATTAAATGTTGGTTAAATGTCTGACTCTTGATTTCAGCTCAGGTCTTGATTTGGGCTCAGGGCTCCACGCTCAGCAGGGAGTCTGCTTGTCTCTGTCCCTCTCCCCCACTTGCATTCTTTCTCTCTCTCAAATAAATGAAAACATAAATAAAACCTTAAAAAAAAGAAAATTAAGAATTTTAGGTCCCCAAATGAACTCTATGCCCAGATTAACACAGAACACTTCTTTGAACTCTGAAATACAAAGACCATTATTCATGATGTAGAAATTGATTAATTCTAATTAAGAATTAGTAATAATTAAAGGAGAAATGAAACAAGATGGGATGGGGAAGGAGACAAACCATGAGAGACTCCTAAACTCATGAAACAAACTAAGGGTTGCTGGGAGGTGGGGGGGGGGTTGGGATAAAAAAAAAAAAAGAAAAAAAATTAAAAAAAAAAGAAATTGATTAATTCTAAGAAAATTTTAAAGGAAAAATAATCTGTTTGTAGAAAGAAAAAGTAAACCATTAAAAAGTTGCCTATTATTACCAGTCTGAAACTCTCTACAAAAGTTGGAGAAGTAGCTTGACTTTTCGAGTGCCTTTTGTGTGAGTAGATGTATGAAATTCTCGAAAGAAGATCTGCCGTGTGAGAGGAAAGTCTAAAGGAAGAGTCTCGGGCATAAAGCAGAAGAGTTAAAAGCCTGGAAGTCAGAAATCAGGCTGTCTGATTCTAGTCCCAGTTCTACCCCTTATTATCCCCTCTGTAAAATGGGAAAAATTAGAGTAACATCTCATAGGGGATTTGGGAAGGGGATTAAATAGGTAATACCTGCAAAATACTTAGAACCGTGCCTGGCACATGGTAAGAATTCCCCCCCCCCCTTTTTTTTAACATTTACCATTCTAACAAGTGTGAAGAGTGCTATCTTTTTGTGCTTCTAATTTGCATTTTCCTGATTAATCACATCGAGTGACCTTCCCTGACCTTTATTGCTACCTGTATATTTTCTCCGGTGAACTGGCAGTTGCAACTTTTTGTGCATTTTTTATTCTAATGGAGCTATTAAATCTTTTCCCTTCACCACAGCCTATAGAAAGAATGGTCACCCTGCACTGGCAGGGCAGTGTGAAGATATACGGTAAACAATGAACGGTTCACAGAGGGACTAAGGGTTGCCTCGCCACCGGCCACTAACAGTGATGATGTACAAGATTGGAGAGAAGTTGGTGAATCGAATCTTTGAGCTCTGAGGATGTGCTGTTGACTTGTCACTGGAGAAGCTTCTAGGAGAATTTGGTTATGGTGCTGGTATCTGGTCACAAAGATAACATGCAATGTGGGGTCTCATGTGAGAGAAGTCACCTCCAGCCTTACAGACAAGGAGACACCTGCTTTGATCTCCAATACTGTCAGATCTTGCTCACTCTGATGGTTTTTTGATGTATCCCTGACCCCAGTTATTCAATCAAACACTAATGCACGTGTTGTTCTGAAGGTATTTTGTAAACATGCTTCAAGTCCATAATCAGTTGACTCTAACAGAGTCTCCTAGTTAATCTGGGTGGGCTTGATTCAATAAATTGAAAGATCTCAAAAGGAGAGCTGAGGTTTTCCTGAAGCAGAAGAAACTCCCCTTAGGGACAGCTTGTGCCAGAGAGCTACCCTTCCTGATGACGTGCCCCATGGATTTTCATCTTGCCTCGTTAACCTTGACAACTGCATAAACCAACTCCTTATAATAAGTGTCTCTCTCTTTTTAAAGATGTTATTTATTTCTTTATTTGAGAGTGAAAGAGAGAGAGCGAGAGCTCAAGTAAGGGGAGCAGCAGGCAGAGGGAGAGGGAGAAGCAGGCCCCTGGCTGAGCAGGGAGCCCGATGTGGGGCTTGATCTTACAACCCTGAGATCATGACCTGAGCTGAAATCAAGAGTTGGAGGCTCAACTGATAGAGCCACCCAGCTGCTCCTCTTCAACTGTTTTCCTCTGCTGGTTTGAAGCCTACAATGCATCCACATTCTCTCAGTGGTCACTATTATTTGATATCCATATTTATTTATATTTTTACTAATAAAATATAAAGTTATTCCATAGCTCTTCCCAAATATGCCATAAAGCTTATCAGGTTTAAGTCAAACAACCCCAAACTAAATATTGTTTCCTTTAGAACTTCAGTTTCACTCTTTCTATATATTCTATAATTTATTTTGGCTAATTTTTATACTATAATATATAGTATAGTTATTCTTTTCTTGACCATTCTGTGTGTTAGATGCAAGAGAGTATATGAACCTAAGGAACCAACTTGACCTTGAATTTACTTTAACTTTTTGTTATAAATTTTCAGCATTTGATATAATCTTAGCAAAGTAAAATTTTCAAGAGATATCTTAAACTGTTTAACCTAGAGATACTCTAAAATTTCACAAAACACAACCAAAATGAGGAAACTAAACTGTAAGAGTAATTCATTACATTTTCCATGGGGCCTCTTGTCCCTTTTCATGAATTTCTAGAATATTGCCATCAAATAAGAAAAGAATAATAAGGCATCCACACATGCCTTTAAAATATCTGGAAGCAAAAGGTTAACCTCTGGTGGTATTAGATAAAAATTTAATATAACTTACATATGTAGTTATGGATTATACAGTGCAAGAGAGCATTTAAGATTCCAAAAGAAGCACTAAACTTTTTTTAGACTTATAAAATTGCTCCTTAATTAAGAGTCAAATTTTTACACTCCTACTAATTAAACCAATGTTGTTATTGAGAAAGATTGTGGATCTCGATCCATCGATTCACACAAAGTAATAGCCATTATTACGCTGAATCCAAACCTTCTGGGAAAGCAGAACACAAACCCTGAACTTAAATAAGATTCAGAGTTGTTCTAAAAATGCTGTAAGTCAATATTTAATCAATCAGAACAAATGTGTTTTTGTATAAAAATTTAAACACACAAAATGAACACCTTGAGACACTTTTGGAATACATAAAAGCAAAGAATTTCCAAATAAACACAGTCTTCGCCTATGAGTAAAGCCCTCCGTTGTTGTGGGCCACAGAATAGCAGCGCAGTATAGACAAAGCGTGATAGGGCCATAGATCACAGTAATAACATTTGCAATAAACAATAACAGAACAAAGCAGACGTCTATAAGAATCCCACGAGGAATTTACGTTATCCATAATTTTTCTTTACATTTGAGAAACTATGGCAGGAAAGGCCATTACATTCAATGGCACCAATTAATTTCTGCAACTTTTAATGACATCTTTCTGAGTAAAAACCTCACATAATACCCTGGGCACATGATTGATAGCAGCTTATGTTTGATTTGTACTGGATTCCTGATTTTTTTTAGTATTTTTAAAGAGTCCCTCTGCAGCCAATCAAGCAATCAACATGAAATACTTAGATTCTCTCTCGAAAAGTACAAGAAAAAAGAAAAGACAATGTGGTTTCTTTCCTGGGCCAACAGCTGACTGGTGATGTTATTTAAGTAGTTTTGCGGATGATGGATCACAGAGAATTTTATTCCGACAGAAAATGATAGTCAAAGAAAACCATTTAATGGTTGCTCCCTTCAGGATATCAGAGTATAGAACACTACTCTTAAATATGGCTTTGCGATACAGAATTCCTCTTTACTGAACTTCCTAAACTTGAGCACAAAGTGTTTCTTTATATCCTAGAAAATATCCAGAGTTTGTGGTATCAATGAGAGGATTTAAACTGAACAAAGAGGACCACACAAGAACTCACATATGTTTTTAGTGGGTCCAATTGCAGGAAGTGAATCTTCCAGGAGCACAAGGGTTTGGAGGGAGCCTCTTTTTATTAACCATAAAAACTCTGGTCAAAATTTGGTTGTGTGGTTTAAAAAATAAACTTGCAGCCCAAGACAGCATGTTTGTCTGTGATGTGCTGGTAAGTGCAAGGTTCCTGCCCTCAAGGTAGGTACTACTGAGAAGAGTCTTCCAAATGGAAAACAGAGAAACCTAGAGACAGGCTACAAGGCATGTGTGGGAGTGACACCCTACACAGGAAAAATGGCCAAAGGGAGAGCTCTGCTCAGAACCATTCATCCGTGACGACCATGAGGAAAATATGGAGTATCTAGGAGGGACAGACCATGAATTCATTCCATAAATATTCACTGTGCATTTTCCTCTGGATAATAGAAGGGCCCCAGGTGGGTGGTAGAGTTGAGATTATCTAGCTCACTCCCAAATCCTAGTTTGTTAACACTTATGTTTTAGTATATCATGAAAATAAACAAGAATAAACAAGAATTAAAGAAAAAAAAAGAATTAAAGAATAAGCAAGAAAGTAAACAAGAATAACCAAGACATTGGATTTCATGACTTAGTGGATTAAAGTGAAAATTAGTAAAACAATTTCCTATTAATTGGTGGCTTAGATATTAATTCAACTTTAATCATAGATTAAATTTAATCGATCAGATTTTAATCGTATCAAAAGATCATAGTTCTTATTCAAGTGCTCTATTTAACTGTTAGCAGACTACATTCAAAGTGAAAGACGAAGAATGCCTAGGTAGTCAGGGAATGAAATGCACCGGCCTTTAAATTCTTACAACTTTCCCATGATTTTCTAGTTTCCAGTATGTTACCTAAAAATTCTAGATAACCCAGAAATCACCCACACTCCATAACCGTTGCTGAGAAATGGGGTTTTGGATGACAGAGAGTGAGGGGAAAGATGATAAAATTCAGATTTTTCCATTATTATCAATATTGTCACAAGACAATTCTGTGTTGTTGTTTTTTTTTCCCAAGATTTTATCCATTTACCTGACAGAGAGAGAGAGATCACAAGTAGGCAGAGACAGGCAGAGAGAGAGAGGGGGGAAGCAGGCTCCCCGCTGAGCAGAGAGCCCCATGCGGGGCTCGATCCCAGGACCCTGAGATCACGACCCGAGCCAAAGAAGGCTGCTTAACCAACCGAGCCACCCAGGCACCCCCAATTCTGTGGTTTTATACCAGAACAAGTCATGGGCTATGTGTGTGTGTTTTGCGTGTGTTTTATGTAATCTCTGTTTCAATCCACAGAAAGCTACATACAATAGAATGGTTTCTTTTTAATGAATCGATTCATCCAGTTTTACTTTCTACATTGCTTTGACCTATAAGATTGCTGCCTTTCTATTTCTCAGATGTTATCCCCATAGATAACTACCGAAGACAATCCCATATTAAGGGCGGGGTCCCAAAATTGGAAGTGACCTCAGAGGTAACAAACTCAAATACCCCCATTTTACAAATCCAGAAATTGAAGCTTTGAAAGTACCTGCCTGAGACCACTGGGAAGGTCAGTGGCAAAGCCGCAACAGAACCTTAGTGACCACAGTCCTAGTAAAATGTAGTAGTGCTCTCTGATCACTGTTTGTAACATTAAAATCAGGGTAAACAACACATAGGGCATTGTACTGTGTTCCTCAAAACACTCTGCAAGGCTTGTCAGACACTGGAATATTCTTTTGCTTCCACTTTCAAGGAGACACAAACTTAACCTTGCCCAGAAAGATCAAGGTCACACTTAAAATTATTCCCCTAAGTATAAGAGCAAGTATTCTGAACAGTCAATATCGGTCATTGTCATTCCCCTTAGCAGAGACGGAGAGTTACGCGTTGCCATGCACCTGTCCTTCCTGGGAAGCAAAATGTACCCAGCGTATTGGAAAAGTCTATTTCTTATTGTACTAAAGAAAGCAGGAGAAATGGGAAAGGAGCGTGGAGAAAACCAAATAAGAAAAGCAGCTACGTGGGGAAAGAGCACAGGGTAAAGCGAGATATCTAACATAGCCCTGGGCCACCACTTCACTCTCATTAGGGTGGCGATTATAAAATAAGACAGGGGGCTGGTTGGTTGGCTTGACTGGAAGAGCATGGAGCTCTTGATCTTGGGGTTGTAACTTTGAGCACCACTTGGGTGAAGAGATTATTTAAGAATAAAAGTAAAAAAAAAAGAATAAAATATTTTTTTAATGCACTTAAAAATAGATAAAATAAAGTAAAACAGGAAATGACAAGGAGGGTGAGGATGCCAAGAAATTGGAATGCTTATGTACTTTGGTGGGAGTACAGAATGGGGTAGCGTGTGTAGAAAACTTCATGGCGATTCTCAGAAGTACATAGAGAATTGTGATATGATCCAGCAATTGTGCTTCTCACTATACACCCCCAAAGTGATGGAAGGGACTTGAATAGATATTTGTACACCTGTTTTCACAGTAGCATTATTCACAAGAGCCAAGACATAGGGGCAACGCAAATATCTACTGATAGATGAATGGATAAAACAAACATGACACATACATGAAATAGGATACTATTCAGCCTTAAAAAGAAGGAAATTCTTGGGGCACCCAGTGGCTCATTTTGTTGAACATCTCACTCTTTATTTCAGCTCAAGTTATGATCTCAGGGTCGTGACATGGAGCCCTGTGTCGGGCTCCATGCTCAGCTGGGAGTCTGCTTGAGATTCTCTCTCTCCCTCTCCTGCTGCCCCTCTCCCACTTAGGACACACACACACACACCCCTTCTCTCTCTTTCTCTCAAGTAAATAAATCTTTAATAGAAAAGATGAAAGAAGTACTGGGGAAATTTATGAAAAATGCAAATGACCCTCATACTTCGTATCCACTTAAAAAAATTTCCTCTAAAAAAAAAAAAAATTTCCTCTAAAGTAATATTCATTATTTTCTTCAAAGGAAGTTCTTTTCATTCCCAAAAGAAGCAACTGTCTTTCAATGACAAGTGGGTATGGAAACAAGTGGTGATTCCACTTTCTTTCCACCATCTTCAGGTAAATGAGTGCACTCTTTTTAGCTTAGAAAAGGTATCGAGGATTTCCGAAGTACATATTCTAAGGAGCCAAAATATTTTTTTTTCCTTGTACAGTACAATATTCCCTTTATTTGTATTTGAAAATAGTCAAGTCTTTGATTTTGCAATACTCTTTCTGATTGATCCAAAGGCAGCAGGGATGAAATATTTGTTCTTTCTACTCCTTTACACTTAGTTTTTCTTTAATTACAGGAAACTCTCATTATAAATATGCTCTGTGTTATCGGGCAGCATCGGCTCTTGGTTACTTAGCTTGGTGGCCAAGTTTATTTTAGTTGTTATAGCTCCTACCTTGCAAAGACATTCCAACTTCTCTCATCCCCTTTTAGAGATTGGGCAAATAGCAGAACTGCAAAGGATCATTCTTTATTCCATGATAGAATAGTTTCCCATGAGCACAGATAATATGAAGCAACTAATTTAAGGTATTTAAAGTGGTGCTCATTTTTTTTTTTTTTTTGGCAAATATCTTGAGATGGATATGTGGTTAATCACCACCCCAAGAATATCATGTTATTATTACCCCTTTAGACGTTAGGAAGCTGTTACTGTGTGCTAGATCATTTATGATGTGATGGCAAATGCCTGACAGATATGGTTCTTGCTCCCCAGGAAACTACCATTTATCAGAGACAATCTATGGACTGACCTTGGTTAACTTACTTTACAGAATTTTGTCAGTGGAATGGTCCAATAGCAGTTCTGCCCCCAGTTTTGCCAGAAAATGTATCCTTTCAAATGTATCTCCATCTCTTGTAGGGTGAGGACTGCACCCTACAACTTAACATCTACAATAAAATGACTTTAGGATTCCATTATTGTCAAGAACATAATTTTACTATTTCAAGAGTCTCCTGTCCAAGTAAATAACTGGACTGTTTGTTACAGAAATTTCCCAAAAAGATCCATCAAGTCTTCAACTGAAAGCATCAATGGGAAGTTCCCAATGTGAAGACTCCTTAAGCTTTGGCCTCAAAATACTTGCTGTTCTTAGCACTCTCAAACTATGATACAATAATCTTTACCTGGTCTTACTCAAGTTCTGGCTTTGAAAAACCAGCCTTGTCCCCAGACTTTGAAATTCTGATAAACCAGAACTTGCCCTTCCCTCAAGTCTGTGGTATTCACAGCAGTCAAAAGATGAGACAGCGACAACTTAAATGTCTATCAATGGAGGAATGGAGAACCAAAGTGTGGTATATCCATACAATGAAATACTATTCAACCATAAAAAAATCAGAGTACTGATACATGCTGTAGTGTGCAGAAATCTCAAAAAGATTATGCTCAGTGAAAGAAGCCAGACACAATAGGTCTGTACGGTTGTGTGGTTCCATTTACATGAACTTTACGCATTAGCTGAATCTATAAAGAAGGCAGGTAAGCGGTTGCCAGGGATCTGGGAGTAGTGGTAAGGGAACAGGTAGCAACTGCTTAATAGTTAAGGAATTTCCTATGGGGGTGATGCACATATTTTGGAACTAAATAAAGGTGATGGTTGTACAGTATTGAGAATTTATGAAATGCCATGTAACTACACACTTGAAAATGGTTGATTTTATGTTATATGAATTTCACCTCAAGTAATACAATTTTTTTAAGTCTATGGAGTCATGTTCTTTCTTAGCTTGATAAGGAATAAACTGTCTTGTATTATTAACAGGTTGTTCTACTGATATTTGGGGAGCCAGCATTTGACAGGTATAATTTAAACCAGAGCTGTGTTTTGAAAAGCGATCACAATCCTCTTGGTTGGGACCTTCAATGACTTTCAAAGCTGGAATTCAGTTTCCCTTGAGTTTATTCCCCTGTGAGTAAATGGTCCCCCTTTTGCCAGCATTTTTTATTCTTGTATGTCTCATCTTCTTACACTTCAGTGATCTTTCAGATGTCATACATTTCTTGTTTTTTTTTTTTTGCTTTTTAATTTTCTTTTCTTTTTCTTTTTTTTCTCCCCAAATTTGTTTAGTTTAATTTTTCAGTGTTACAAGATTGATTGTTCATGCACCACACCCAGTGCTCCATGCAGTACGTGCCCCTCTCGATACCCACCACCAGGCTCACCCCCCCCACCCCCTCCCCTCCAAAACCCTCAGTTTGTTGCTCAGAGTCCACAGTCTCTCCTGGTTCAACACCCCCTCCGATTTCCCCCCATTCGCCCTTCCCT
>JAPYYJ010000936.1:0-14919 GCA_028533885.1 Nasua narica
TCCCGCAACTTTGCTGAATTCCTCTATGAGATCTAGCAATTTTTTGGTGGAGTCTTTTGGGTTCTTCCACATAAAGTATCATGTCACCTATGAAGAGAGAGATTTTGACTTCTTTGCCAATTTGGATACCTTTTATTTCTTTTTGTTGTCTGATTGCTGAGGCTAAGACTTCTAGTACTATGTTGAGTAACAGTGGTGAGGGTGGACATTGCCTTCTTGCTGCTGATCTTAGAGGAAAAGCTCTCAGTTTTTCCTTGTTAAGGATGATTATTTGCTGTGGGTCTTTCCTATATGGCTTTTATGATGTTAAGGTATGTTGCCTCTAACGCTACAGTGTGGAGGGGTTTTATGAAGAACGGATGTTGTATTTTCTCAAATGTTTTTTCTGAATCTATTGAGAGGGTCATATGGTTCTTGTCCTTTCTTTTATTAATGTGGTGTATCACGTTGATTAATTCATGGATGTTGAACTTCCCTTGCAGCCCAGTAATAAATCCCACTTGGACAAAGTGATTAATCCTTTTACTGTAGTATTGTATCCTATTAGCTAATATCTTGTTGAGAATTTTTGCATCCAAGTTCAAAAGGGATATTGGCTTATAATTCTCCATTTTAGTGGGTTCTTGGTCTATTTTGGGGATCAAGAAAATGAACTCTTAGAATGAGTTCAGAAGTTTTCCCTCCATTTCCATTTTTTGGATCAGTTTCAGAGGAATAGGTATTAATTCTTCATTAAATGTTTGGTAGAATTCTCTTGTGAAGCCATTTGTCCCTGTACTCTTTTTGTGGAGAGATTTTTAATTACTGATTCAATTTCTTTGCTGTTTTGGGTCTGTTTAGGTTTTCTATTTCTTTCTGTTTCAGTTTTGGTAGTTTATATGTTTCTAGGAATTTATCCATTTCTTGGAGATTGCCTGATTTGTTGGCATATAATTGCTCATAAAATTCTCTGATAATTGTATATCTTCAGTGGTGGTTGTGATATCTCCTTTTTCATTCATGATGTTATTTATTTGGGTCTTTTTTCCTTTTGATAAGTTTCTTTTGCTAAATCTTTTTCAGTTTTGTTAATTCTTTCAAAGAACCAGCTCTTAGTTTCATTGATCTGTTCTACTGGGTTTTTAAAAATTTCTGTATCATTAATTTATGCTCTGATCTCTATTGTTTCTATTCCCCTGCTTTATTTGCTGTTCTTTTTCCCCACTCGTTTAGGTGTAAGGTTAGTTTGTGTATTTGAGACTTTCTTGCTTATTGAGGAATGCCTATATTGCTATATACTTCCCTGTTAGGACTGCCTTTGCTGCCTTCAAAGGTTCATTTACTTCCATGCATTTTTAAATTGTTCTTTAATTTTCTTTAATAGAATGTTCTTTAACCTCCATGTATTCATTGTCCTTCCAAATTTTTTATTGTCACTGATTTCAAGTTCCATTGAACTGGTTTAGGGGCATAAATATTTACAATTATTAAATCTTCTTTTTGGATAGACCTCTTTATTATGATATAGTGTCCTTCTTTTCTTATTACAGTGCTTGGCTTAAAATCTAGTTTGTCTGATATAAGTATGACCACTCTCTTTTAGCATCCATTAGCATGACAGATAGTTCTCCACCCCCTCACTTTCAATCTGCAGGTGTCTTTAGGTGTAAACTGAGTCTCTTGTAGGCAGAATATTGATGGGTCTTTTTTTTTTTAATCCATTTGGATACCTCATGTCTTTTGACTAGAGCATTTAGTCCATTTACATTTAGAGTAATTATTGAAGGATATGCATTTAGTGCCTGTGTATTACCTGTAAAGTTAGTGTTGCTGTAGATTGTCTCTGTTCCTTTCTGGTCTTTGTTAGTTTTGGTCTCTCTCTCTCTCTCTCTGCTCAAAGAGTCCTCATCAATATTTCTTGCAGGGCTGGTTTAGTGTTCACAGAATCCTTTGTTTTTGTTTGTCCTGGGAACTCTTTATCTTTCTTTCTATTCTGAATGATAGCCTTACTGGATAAAGTATTCTTGGCTGCATATTTTTTCCATTTAGCACATTGAATATATCATGCGAGTCCTTTCTGGTTTGCCAGGTCTCTGTGGACATGTCTGCTCCAGCCTTGTGTGTTTACCCTTGTGGGTTTAAGGACCTCTTGTTCCTAGCTGTTTTGTTCTCTTTATATTTGCAATTTGCAAGTTTTACTATAATGTGTCAGGATGTTGACTTATTTTTGTTGATTTTGAGAGGAGTTCTCTGTGTCTCTTTGACTTGAATGTCTGTTTCCTTTCCCAGATTATGGAAGTTCTCAGCTATAATTTGTTCAAATAAATTATAAATAAATTTGTTCTGCTCCCTTTCTTCTGGGACTCCTATAATATAGATATTATCTTATTTTATGGAGTCACTGAGTTCTCTTAAGTCTACCTTTGTAACTAATAGTTTTCTTTCCTTCTTTTCAGCTTCATTATTTTTCAAATTTTATCTTTTATATCACTGATTCACTATTCTGTTTCATTCATCCTTGTTTTTATGGCTTCCATATGGATTCCATCTCAGTTATATAATTTTTAATTTCAGACTGGATAGATTTTAGTTCTTTTATCTCTACAATAAGAGATTCTCTAGTGTTCTGTGCTTTTTTTTTTTAAGTGTATCTAGTAGCTTTATAATCATTTTAAATTTTAGCTTAGACATCTTATTTATATCCTATTGATTAAATACCTGGTCGAATACTACCTCCTGTTCTTTCTTTTGGATTGAATTTCTCCATCTCATCATTTTTTCCAGAAAATAAAAGAAAAAAAAAAGGAAAAGAAAAAAGGTAGCAATAGCAACAACTAAAACTTCAGCAAGTGTTTCTGATATATGCCGTGTACACTCTGCTGTTGTGTTTTGGCTATTCTTTCCCACTTGTCCATCATCTACAGAATTCTTCCTTGCTTGAGTGGGGAATGTTTGGACTTTTTTTTTTTTAATTTTTAAAATTTTATTTATTTGACACAGAGAGAGACAGCAAGAGAGAGAACACAAGCAGGGGAGTGGGAAAGGGAGAAGCAGGCTTCATGCTGAGCAGGGAGCCTGATGCGGGGCTTGATCCGAGGACCCTGGAATCATGACCTGAGCTGAAGGCAGATGCTTAATGACTGAGCCACCTAAACACCCCTGTTTGGATCTTTAACTAGGTGGGCTTTGATTTGTTTGTTAAAATAAGCCTGGAGAAGAAAAAAAAAAGCCTCATCTAAGACAAGAGAAAAGAAAAAGGAACAAAAATGCAAACAAACAAAAAAACTATAAGCCTGAGTCTAAAGAATAAGAAAGAAAGAAGGAAAAAAGAGTAAGGAAAGAAGAAAAGAAAAAAGGATAAGAAAACTGATCTGAAAAAGAAGAGAAGGAAACAAACCAACAAATGAACAGATTATAAGCCTGTTACCAAACAAAACAAAAAAAAGAGAATACACACACACACATTATGCATAACAATAAATATTTATATGTAATATATATTATAGATTATACATAACAAAAGAGAATATATACATAATGTAAGTTAAAAAATAAATGGAAAAATTAAAAATTTTAAAAATTAAGGAAAAAAAAAAGAAGCAAGCCTAGTCCTATTTCCATCAGAAGCTGACATTTTGGAGCACTCTCTGATCAATAGACTGGGTACATGTGTGGGGTCTTTGTTGGTCTTTGGAGGGAGAGGCCTACTTGGCTAGCTCACAGGCCAACTTGCCTGGTAAAGGTGCCCCAGCCAGGTGTAGGAGGTTGGGTTTAGTGTAGGGGCCTCCAGCCTCCACTGGAGCCACTGTGTTTCTCTCTGAAGGCCAACTGTTCTGATGTGTCGAGGGAGGGAGGGGTGGTGGAGGAGGGAGAATATGGTGTCGTGACCCTCTTGTCCCTGAGGAGGGGAACTTTTGGCTACTGCTATTCAGGAGACCTTCTCAGAAAAGTCAACAGTCTCCTGTGTCCCAGGCTTTCTTCAGTTCCCTGCCTTTAACCTGTTTGTTCCCCACTCCTTGGCACACCCAGCGCTACATATGTGCTTTATTTTATCTCTGGCTCTTGGCTGGGATTCAAAACTCCAAATTTTAAAGGGCCTGGCATGGTGCGGACCCACTCCCCTCCCCTGGAGGAGAGGCTTGCAGCACACCCAGCATGGTCCTATCCCAGAAAAGCAGTTGCACAATGTGCACTGGAATGCTAGATTTTATTGTGATGCACAGCGAAAATCTGCAACTAGATTATCTGATGTGTGTGACTCAGTCCCCTACTCCATGCTGTCCCAGAAAAGTAGTCACACAGAGGCTTGAATCTCTTGTGGCAGAAAGTGAAAAGCAGTGGCCGGGTTATCTGCATTCTGCCATGTTTGCTGTCTGCTCAGTTCTGTGCCGGGAAAGTAGCTGTTGGCGCGCACGGGGTGGTTTAAGTCTATTGTGGTTCACAGCGAAAAGCCGCTACTTTTCAGGTTATCTGCCCTCTGTGTACACCTCTGTCTCTGCTGTTGAGCACCATTCAAAGGCTCCCAGCTGGTCTTTTGTCCTTGGAAAGGCAAAATGCACTCTTCCAAAGGTACTCTGGGGAGAGGAGCCATCTCTCCCAGTGTGACCCAGAGGATCTCCTCACTGTGGCTTGTGTGATCCCTACCTACTGTTCTCTCTCCCACTCATTCCCTCGCCCTGACTTGGCTTCACAAAATGGGTCCCTCCCCTTTGAGGTCCTTGGCTTTCATCTCCCCCAGTTCATGGCTCCGAACCACACATCACCACGTTCTCTCCCTCCCAACTGTGCAGATTGTTTTCTTAATCTTCAGATCATATTCCTAGTTGTTCAAAATAGTTGCATGTTAATCTAGCTGTGTTTGAGAGTTGAGGAAAGCGATCTAATTGTGTTTGAGGAATGGGGCAAGCTGAAGATACCCCTATTATTACTCCATCTTAACTCCTCTCTCTGAAGTTTTTACTTAAATTCTAGTTAGTTAACGTATAGTGTAATATTGGTTTCAGGAATCTAGCTGACACTTCTATCTCTATCTTAATCTCTGTGCATATCCTTGTATTTATTTATATACCTTCCAGTTCAATTACATACACAAATTTACCTATATATGTATATAAAATGTGTATTATGTATATCTCATATACATACATATATTTATATATCTCCAAGAGCAGGTGATTGATTTAATAAATTAATGGTAATCCTCATAGTGGAACAGTTATTAAAAATGATAGCTGTGAAAAGTGGAAACATTGAAAAGTGTTGTGATTTAAATCCAAATAGAAATGTGTAAATGGGGTGCCAGGGTGGCTCAGTTGGTTAAGCGACTGCCTTCGGCTCAGGTCGTGATCCCAGGGTCCTGAGATCGAGTCCCGCATCAGATTCCCTGCTCAGTCGGGAGCCTGTTTCTCCCTCTCCCTCTGCTGCTCTGCCTGCTTGTGCTCTCTATCTCTCTGTCAATTAAATAAATAAAATCTTAAAAAAAAAAGAAATATGTAAATGCTCTGCTTCCAATCATGAACATATATTTGCATATGCACACATAGTTGTATAGGCATTTGTGCCCCAGAACTACTGGACACTGTTCTTTTCCAAACAGACCATTAGACAAGTGGTTCTCAAACTTTAACATCTATCAGCATCATCTAGAAGGCTTATTAAACACAATCTTCTGGACCCCATCCCAAGGATTCTGGAGCAGGATCTGATGATATGTATGTATGTATGTATGTACACCAGACCAATAAATCAGAAATTCTGGGAGTGTGTCCAAGGCTTCAGTAGGTTTTAGAAGCTCCACAGGTGATTCTTATGTGCAGCTAAAGGTGAGGGCCAATGCTTTTAATCCAGTGGTTCTCAGAGTTGGGTGTGCATCAGAGTTGCCTGGAGGGCTTTTTGAAGCAGATTGCTGGGCCCCACTCCCAGAGTTTCTGAATCAGTAAGTCTGTGGCTGGCCAAGGAACCTGCATTTCTAACAAATTCCCAGGTGATGCTGATGTTGCTAGTCCTCGGACCATCCACTGAGAAACATTGCTTCAAAATTTAGGCCCTCGTAATCGGTGCTGGCTGACTGAACCATGACACTGAAAATTACAACAATTTTGGAATGTATTGTAGCAATATATATTAAGAATCATAAACACCTTCACCTGTGTTAGTCTGGTAATTCCACTTTGGGGAATCTATCCTAAGAAAATACACTAGGTATGGAAAATGGCTATAAGCTTGATGTTCACAGGACTACTTTTTATAATGGTCAAAATATTATATAGCTAAAAATGTCTAAAAGTAGATGATTGGTTTAATAAATCATGGTACATTCCCATAATGGAATAGTCATTAAAAGTGATAGCTGTGAAAGTTGGCAACATGGAAAAGTGTCGTGATTTAAATCCTCATAAAAATGTATAAATGCTTATGATTACAGCCATGAAAAAGTACACATAGGAAGAAACTATCAGAAGGATATAAACTAAAATAGTAAATGTCATGTCAAGATAATGGGATTTTTTTCTTTCCTTCATTTTCAAATTCTCTATGACTGTGTTTATCAATTTTATAACTATAGTTATAACTACATTATACATATACACATTTTTATATTTGGCATCAAATCACTCATTACCACTTTTCTTCATGATAATGTGGTTTTATCTTGGTTTGAAGTAAAATTTCTAAGAATTTCGCATTTGCCTGCAGATCCTAGTTGCAACTTTTCCTAAGTGACAGCACATGCTCTGTCTCCTACAGCTTCTGTTCAGAAATTCTCTGAGTGATGTTAATTACCTCAGAGGTGACACAGAAAGCTTAAAGGTTCCTATTAGGCAGAGAGCAGCCAAAGAAAGAGGCAGGGGGCATGTTGATGTTTCTTTTTTATGATAATCGATAAGGCATTCAAATGAAATTCAGCTCTATTCATTATGCCTGCAATATCTAAAGGATTTGTAAGAAATTCCAATTATACTCTTTGGTACTATGCTGGTTCACCAGAGGAGTTGAGAGTTATTTTTCTAAGTCACTGTATAAGACAATGTATAACACGTCAAATCCTATGACTGGGAATATAATTTCAGGAGATTGCTTATTATAATTAAAATAGATCTCCGGGGGCACCTGGGTGGCTCAGTGGGTTAAAGCCTCTGCCTTCGGCTCAGGTCATGATCCCAGGGTCCTCGGATCAGCCCCACATCGGGCTCTCTGCTCAGCAGGGAGCCTGCTTCCTCCTCTCTCTCTGCCTGCCTCTCTGCCTACTTGTGATCTCTCTCTGTCAAATAAATAAAATCTTAAAAAAAAAAAAAAGGAATGACACTTTCCTCGTTGATGCTTGCAAAAGAAAAAATTCAAAATAGATCTTAGATGTACATGTCTTGAGGTAATCTTGCTTTGCAGACCTTATTAAGACTAGATCACTTGCCAAAAACACACCTACCATTTTTAGGACTAGACTGCAGATAGCCCTTAGAATGGCACACAGAACTCAAATTGGAAAAAATTATTATATTCTATGTTTGGTCTTTAATCTCTTGATGTTAAATTTTTCTTTTTTAATTATACTTGTTTTTTTGTAATTTCTTTTTTTAATTTAATTTTTAAATTAACATATAACGTATTATTTGCCCCAGGGTACATGTCTGTGAATCATCAGGCTTACACATTTCACAGTGCTCACCATAGCACATACCCTCTCCAATGTCCATACCCCAGTCATCCTATCCCTTCCCCTCCAGCCCCCAGCCACCCTCAGTTTGTTATAGTTTCTTTTCTAAGCTATTGACATTAACAGTGTTCAGAAGTGAAGTGTCATTGGAACACAGGGTGATTTTTATATTTTTAACCCAAGAGTTTTCTGTACTTTTGGAAGATATTATTAATATTATAATATTATTATTTATAAAAGAAACATGTCTCCATTCGTAAACAAATTTTACCAATTTTTTTTTGCTGACCGTTGTCCCTTTTATTTCACTCTAATATTCCAGGATAATTTCTCTTCTTGTTCAGATAAATCTCTTCTTTCAGATATCTGTGGGTAATAATTCTTAGGTGTATGAAAATATCATTATTTCCAGTCTCTAATTAGTTAGGGTAAAGAATTCTAAATTTTCCTACCATACTTTGGAGATACTCTCCATTGTCTTTTGCCTCTTTTGTTGCTGATGAGTTTGCTGTCAAGTGTTTGTCATTTCTTCTGGGCAACGTTTCTTTTCTGTCCATTCTCTTTTTCCTTGATATTTTGCCATTTTACTACAGTACATATGGATGTGAATTTAAACTGTATGTATTCTCCTTGTGTATTATGTTCTTTTCCGTCTGACAACTCATGTTTTTCTCTAGTTCTGGAAGATTCTTAGCTATTACCTCCTTCTGAAAATTCTCTTAGACATACCTTAAAACTGCTCAATGAATCCTCCATATCTCTTAATACTCTTTCATAATTTTCATCCCTTTATATTTCTCTACTGCATTATCTGGGATTTCCTCAGTTCTAACTTCTAATTCATTGAATCTCTTTGCACTTCTTTTTTAATCTACTCATCTATTGAGTTTTAAAAATTTCAATGCTTCATTTTTCATTTATAAAATTTCAATTGCTTCTTTTTTGTATCTTCCTGTTTGAGTTTTATATTTTCTTGTTTTTGTTGTATAAGCTCCTATTTGTCCTTTATGGATGCTGTCTTCTCCTGATTAATTTAAAGATTTTAAATAACAAAATTTTCTGATTGTTCAAGTATTTCTCTTTCCTTGAGTATAAAATCTCCTCTGGTTATAGTTTTAACCTAGGTTTACGTTAAAGATAGTTTTCAAAATTATTCTTTACATTAAAGAGGAGATATTGCCAATGTACTCATAAGCAGAGATTAGTACAAACACCCATATTTATACCTCCAGGAATAAAAAATGCTAAAATTTTGTTATAAATACTTCAGATTAAGAATAATAAGCATTATAGACACTTAAAATTTATATTTAAATTTGCTTAAAATACATTTTTTAAAGATTTTATTTATTTGACAGAGAGAGAAACAGAGAGGGAACACAAGCAGGGGGAGAGGGAGAGAGAGAAGCAGGCTTCCTGTGGAGCAGAGAGCCCGATGTGGGGCTGGATCCCAGGATCCTGGGATCATGACATTAGCTGAAGGCAAACACTTAACGACTGAGCCACCCAGGTACCCCTTAAAATACATTTTTATCACCAGGTTCATTCTGTTGCATTATAAAGGCTAACTTCTGTCCTAAAATGTGAGTTATGTTATTTATACAAATTTGTTCAAATATATTGCATAAAAATGTTTCCATAATAATAATGTTTGATCTTTCTCAAAATTTATAAAAATAGTTTATTATGCTATTTTGCAATATCCTTTCTTCATCTTAGCCCTATTTTTGAGATCTATATTGGTGCATTTGGGGCACACATTCATTTATATATCTCACTGTGTACTTGTTTGGGAATTTCTCAGTAGAATGTATTTAAAGTGGAATACCTAGGTCATAAGCTGGGTTCATTGTCAACTTTACTAGATGGTATCAAATTCTTATCTAAGTCATCGTACTGATCTATACTCCATTCCACCAGCAATGTATGAGAATTACCATTTCTCCACATTTTCATTGATAATTTTATTGGTGATTTTGTTTTTAAAAATCAGCTTTATTTTCACTGAATTTTAACAAAAATATATACCCTACTATAATTAGAATAGAGACACCATCACCCCCAAAAGTTATTTCTTGCCCCTTTGGACTACTCCCCTTTCCCACCCGTAGTCTCTAGCAACCACTTGTCTGATTCCAATTATTAGTTTTCTTTTTCCTAGAATTTTGCTTAACATAATGTGTTTTTGAGAGTCATCCATGTTGTTGCATGTATCAGTAGTTAGTTTCTTTTTATTGTTGAGTAGTATTCCATATAGATAATCTACATATTGATGCAAGATTGATGGAAATGTAGGTTGGTTCCTGTTTGGAGCTATTATGAAAAGAGGTAATATTCATCTGCAAGTTTTTGTGTGGATTGGGTAAATACTCAGGACTGGAATTTCTGAGTTGTATGGTTAAGTATATTTTTAACTGTATAAGAAGCTAAACAGTTTTTTCAAAGTGGCTGCACCATTTTGGATTCCTACTGTTTATACATTAGCGTTCCATTTGTTCTACTTCTTTGCCAATACTTGAAATTGTCACTCTTAATGTTAATCATTTAAGTGGGTGCGTGCATTGTCCTAATGACTAATGGTGTTGAGCATTTTTCATGTGCTCATTTTCCATTCATGTAGGCTGTTCAGTAAAATTTTTGTTCAAATTTTTTGCCTCTTTTGAAACAAATTGTCTTCTTAATATACCGTTGTAGGACTTTTTTATGTATTCTGAATGAAAATCTTCAATAAGATATATATTTTTTTCAAATATTTTCCTTGGAGTCCCTTTCTGTGAATGTCTTTGGATTGTCTTTTTATTTTCTTACGATGCCTTTTAAAGAACTCAAATTGTCTCTCTAAATTTTTCTATTTTTAATATTTAATTTTATTTTTATTGTTTTGGTTTTTATTATCTGTTTCATTTTTTTGTATAGGTGTAATTTTTTTCTCCCCAAATATGTTTATTTTAATTTTTCAGTGTTACAAGATTGATTGTTCATGCACCACACCCAGTGCTCCATGCAATACGTGCCCTTCTCAATACCCACCACCATGCTCGCCCACCCCCCCACCCCCTCCCCTCCAAAACCCTCAGTTTGTTGCTCAGAGTCCACAGTCTTTCCTGGTTCATCACCCCCTCCGATTTCCCCCCATTCACCCTTCCCTTCCTTCTCACGATGCCCTCCATGATTTTCTTTATACTCCACACGTGAGACCATAAGATAATTGCCTCTCTCCGCTTGACTTATTTCACTCCGCATAATCTCTTCTAGTCCTGTCCATGTTGATACAAAAGTTGGATATTCATCCTTTCTGATAGAGGCATAATATTCCATTGTATAGATGTACCACATCTTCCTTATTTTTTCTTTAAAAAATTTGATAATGATATATACATTTTAGAAGAATACTGCTATAGAATGAATGAGTTTTTAAAATTTAATCTTCAATTAGTAAATATGTAACTTATCTTACCACACTTAATAATTGCATATATATCTATGTAAAAGTAACACAAAATATTGAAATGCCTTATACTTGCTGAAAATGTAACTAAATTTTAACTTTCTTTAGCAATAACAGTAGCAATTGTTCTGTATTCTGTAGCAGTATTGCCCAACAGAAATGTAAGGCAAGCCAGAATCAAGAAAGGATTCTGTCTTTTTTCAAATACTTTTTCTGCATGGATTGAGAAGATCATTATGTTCTTGTCTCTTTTGCTAATGTGATCTGTCACATTGATTTATTTGTGAATGTTGAACCAGCCTTGCATCCCAGGAATAAATCCCATCTGGTTGTAGTGAATAATCCTTTTAATATACTGTTGGATCCTATTGGCTAGGATCTTGTTGAGTATTTTGGAATCTAAAATCCCTATTCCTCAGGGATATTTGTCTGTAATTCTCCTTTTTGATGGGGTCTTTGTCTTGTTTTGGGATCAGGGTATGCTGGCCTCATAGACTGAGTTTGGAAGTTTTCTTTCCATTTCTGTTTTATGAAACAGCTTCAGTAGAATAGGTATTATTTCTTTTTTAAACATTTGGTAAAATTCCTCTGGGAAGCCATGTGGCCCTTGACTCTTATGTCTGGGGAGTTTTTTTGATTACTGTTTCAATTTCTTTGCTGGTTATTGATCTGTTCAGATTATCTGTTTCTTCCTTTTTCAGTCTTGGTAGTTGATAAGTTGTCAGGAATGCATCCATTTCTTCCAGATTGGGTAGTTTGTTGGCATATAGCTGCTGGTAATAAGTTCTAACAATTGTCTCTATTTCCTTGGAACATAAGGAAGAGTGCAGAGGACCATAGGGAAAGGAAGGGAAAACTGAATGGAAAGAAATCAGGGTGGGAGACTAATCATGAGAGACTCTGGACTCCAGGAAACAAACTGATGGTTACAGAAGGGAGGGAGGATGGGGGGTGGAGTAATGAGATGATGGGTATTAAGGAGGGCACATGTTTTGATGAGCATTGGGTATTATATGCAACTAATGAATCTTTGAACACTACATCAAAAACTAATGATAATATGTTGGCTAATTGAACATAATAGGAAAAAAAGAAAAAGGTGAAATTAATTTTAGTATATATTTCATTTAACCCAAATATATCCAAAAATGCTGTCATTTCAACATATAATCACTATGAAAAGTAATGAGATACTTTAGATTCCTTCATACACTTCTTCAAATGTGGCACAAGTCACATTTCAAGCACTCAATGGCCACATGTGACTATTGGTGAGTCATATTTATTGGCCAGTACAATTTTAGAGGAAAGGCAAATTTTATTTCAATTGAATAATCTCCTACAGTGTACACAATGCTGTACAAAGTGTTGACAAAATATATGAGTTTCAACTGGGTAGCCAGGAGAATATAAAAAAACAATTTCAGCTTTGAAGATTTCCTCGAAACACCATTGGGTGTTTTATTAAAGCTCTATTTGTTTATTACACCCTGGAAAGTGGATGTAGGTCTCAGAAATCCTGTTAGTGACGAGAATACTTTCATCGTTAAATGGAAAACAGTAGGGAGGCTTTTTGTTAGAAACTGCACACCCAAGTTTCTTTCTGCAGGCAAAGGAATAAGTAGTTTATCAGTGTTACTGTTCAGTGACCCATATCAATGGGACTCCTTCTGAATGGTCTTCATTGGTTTATCACAAAATTCCCACACTATATAAGAATCTGGTTATGTGCTTTTCTTTCCTTCCCCTGTTCAGCAATCCACATACATCAATTTTCTAGGTCACTGCCTGCCTATTAGAATGCCTGGTGAAAGACAACAATTAAAAATACCAAGTGCTAGAAGGGACATGGAACAATTGAAACTCCTGCACGGTTGGTGGAAAACACTCTCTTATAAAATTAAACATATCTTTATTACCACCTGACTCGGCAGTCCCACTCTGAGGTATTTACTGAAGTGGATGAAAATTTGAGTTTGCACAAGTCAAGGATTTCCAGGAATTAGAAATGGAGGAAAGCAATAACTATGAAAAAGCCCAGGAAATTTTTTTGAGGTGATTGAACACTTCTCTATCTTGATTACATTGATAGTTGCATAATTGTAAGCATTTGCCAGACTCATAGAGTCATACTTAAAACGATTGACCTTTACTGTAGATATTACTAAAAGAAGAATGTATTGGGTTACTATTAAATGCTAGGACAAAAGGAGGGACAAAGGTAAAAGAATATAAATATGATATAATACCAGTTCCTACAAAGTAATGGGGTTTGACCTGGAAACTAATATTGCTTTGGTTTAATTCAACTCAATAAATGCATATTGATTGCCTACCTTGTGTCAGGTACTGGTTTTGGTCATGGATAGATAGTAAGACAGTTGCTGAGTTTAAGAAACAATGTACTTTTTTTGTATGACATATGCAGGCATGTAATTAATGTCTTTATAATTTATTATCCTCTAAAGTTAATATAGTTCTAAGCATGTTTGCTTTAAAGCAAACCCAAAAAGGGGCACCTGGGTAGCTCGGTCAGTTAAGTGTCCAACTGCTGATTTCAGCTAAGGTTATGATCTCAGCATTGTGAGATGGAGCTTCCATTGAGCCTCCACCCACTTTTCCAGCCCCATGTGGAGCTCCACATCATGGGGACTCTGCACTCAGTGGGGAGTCTGCTTCTCTTCTCCTCCTTCTCTCTCTGCCCCTCCTCCTACTTGTGCTCGTTTGTGTGTACTCTCACTCTCTCTCTAACATAAATAAATCTCTAAAGCCAACCTAGAGAAGCTGTTCAAAAGGGACACTAGGCAGTTACAGCTTTTGAAATATATGTTCATTTCTGTTCCTTCTCATGTTTGGGATGTCAGTACCCTTAGAGTGAATTCACTGGGAAGTAGGTGATATTAAGAAGAGTGCCTTGCTACTAGCAGTAATAGGAAAAGGCCCATCATGGGAAAGGGTGCGCTAAGATGTATCATACATCTCTAGCACTGATGATTCTGTACAAGACTCAACTTGACTGACAGCCACTTAATCCTGGGTGAATGAGTTGTTACCTGGTAATGAAACCACTTACTCTGATGATGGAAGACATTGCAATCCTGCAGTTAGCCCAATAAGGTCATTCCTGATGGGAATGAAGCAGGGGTCTTGGCACAAGTGAATATTCAGGGAGTGACAGAAGCATTATCTCACAGTGCAACACCCTCTGGGAGTCTTAAGGTTATACCCCTATGTGCTTTATATCAATATCTTTTTTATCTGCTCCTCATATTCTGCCCCTGGGTTGTATACTGTCTCATCTTTTCATTGTGTTCTTCTCTGAAGGGAGTAGACCTGTGGGACATCCAGGTAGAAAATTACCTCTATATTTGCATAGTGCTTAATGACTATGGAGCACTTTAATTTTTTATATCTTATTTTATTTAAATTCAGTTAGTTAACATATAGTGTATCATTAGTTTCAGATGTAGAGTTCAGTTCATCATCAGTTGCCTATAACACCCGGTTCTCATTACATCATATGCCTTCCTTAATGCCCATCACTGTTTCCCCATCCCCCCACTGACCTCCCCTCCGGAAACTCTCATCTTGTTTCCTATGGTTAAGAGTCTCTTATGGTTTTTCTCCCTCTCTGTTTTTGTCTTATTTTATTTTTCCTTCCAGTTCCCTATGGTCTTCTGTTTTGTTTATTTAATTCTACATATGAGTGAAATCATATGATAGTTGTCTTTCTCTGATTGACTTACTTTGCTTAGCATAATATCCTCTAGTTCCAGCCACATCCTTGTAAATGGTAAGATTTCATCCTTTTTGATGGCTGAGTAATATTCCATTGTAT
>JAPYYJ010000937.1:0-14917 GCA_028533885.1 Nasua narica
GACCCGAGCCGAAGGCAGTAGCCCAACCCAACTGAGCCACCCAGGCGCCCCCCCAAAAAAATTTTTTTAAGTAAACTCTACACTCAATGTGGACTTGAACTCACAACCCTGAGATCAAGAGTTGCATGCTCTACTGACTGAGCCAGGCAGGTACCCCTCAAGAAACTAGTTTTTAAGAAAAGTTAAAATTTCTCCAAATTTAAAAGGAAATAATTTTAAAAGGATACAAACTAATGAATTAGAAAACAAGCAATAAAGATACTTTCAACAAAACTACAAATTGATTCATTGAAGAGATGCAATAAGATCGATAAATCCCTAGCTAGACCAATGAAAATGGGGAAATCTACCAATATCAGGAATGTGAAAGTGGGGGCACCTGGGTGGCTCAGTTGGTTAAGCAACTGCCTTCGGCTCAGGTCATGATCCTTGAGTCCCAGGATTGAGTCCCACATCGGGCTCCCAGCTCCATGGGGAGTCTGCTTCTCCTTCTGGCCTTCTCTTCTCTCATGCTCTCTCTCACTTTCTCTCTCTCTCAAATAAATAAATAAAATCTTTAAAAAAAATGATTCATATGATGATTTTCTGCCTGTTTTTAAATAAAATGATTCCTGATGCTAGTTGTGTAGCAACTTGGAACTTTGAGGCAAGAGGGATTCATTCAAGACAACAATCAGTTTTACTGGCCTCCCTTCTCTCTTTGGTTCATATCCCTTCAAAGAACTCAGGGCCACTTTGATGAAAGATTAAGTGACCTATTCATCTTTATACCTACAAATGTGTAGCCTGTGCTTTGCCCATAGTAGGTTCCTCATAAGCGTTTGTTAGAGACAGTAATTCAGAAGACCATAACACGTAAAGCATCACTAATAGGCATTATTATTCTTTCCCACATTGTAGTCACTGGAGTGGAATGTTTTTTGCAAACATGAGCTATTGAGACTTAAATCTCTCATCAGAACTATAATGTATTGGCTTTACTCTTCTTTATACCAGTTAAATTAACTTAGCAATAACTGGCTGACTAGGGCAACAATAGGACAGCTCCCCTTTCCTGGGTTTTCTTCCTCCTTTTTGGGGTATTGGTGTGTGTTTCTTTCTCTGCTCCTCCTTCTCTTGTTCCTCTGATTTGGCTGGGGATTTTTTTTACCTTTTTCCCATCATTCCCTCTTTATCTCCCTAGAAATATTAGTTAATTAAAGTTTAAGTGAATACAGGGTTTACTCCATGATTTCAAAATGTTCATAAGTCTACATTCTATGCCTAGCACTGATACTAAATTTAAAGAAAAACAACAAATTTGAAATTAAAAGGATATAATCCTACCATCCCTATCTGCCATAACTCTGGAAAAAAAGCAGAGCTTTTGCTTTTGATTCAAAATACTAATCTCCAACAGTGCTCCCAGCTTCACACAATCACAGCTTCCTTGGGAAAAGTCCCTGTAACTCTAAAAAGCCACTTTATCCTACTTCCAGTGAAAGCAGTTCTTGAGGCTACATAGAAAAATTTAAGAGTATTTAAGACTTGGTTTTTACAGGGGCACCTGGGTAGCTCAGTTGTTAAGTGTCTGCCTTCAGCTCAGGTCATGATCCGGGGTCCAGGGATCAAGCCCCACATCGGGCTCCCTGCTTGGTGGGAAGCCTCCTTCTCCCTCTCCATTTCCCACTCTCCCTGCTTGTGTTCCCTCTCTCGCTGTGGCTCTCTCTGTCAAAAAATAAATAAATAAAATCTTAAAAAAAAAAAGACTTGGTTTTTACATTATTTACATAATTTATAAATTATCACATATAATCTATATTTATGCATATTATATATAATTATGTAAATGTAATTATAATGCATAATTATATTATAGAATTTACCAATTATTTTTCATAATTATGAATCCTGAACGACACTGAAGGGCCTAATCCACTTAGCCCTTAACTTTGCTAAAAGTGAATATCTACTTACCCAGAAAGAGAGGCACCAAATTGAAAATTCCTTGTGGAAATTTCCTTTCCCAGTGGGAAGCCAGAAAGATTTCTGAATCATAGGAAGACATCTCCAATTCTGGTTCCTCTCCCAGAGGATAGTCAGACAAGAAGACTTTTTTTCCCAACTCTGCTTATTGAAATGATAACAGACAGCTACTTTGTGTTGTCTAGCCCTCCAGCTGCTGTAAGTCCTGAAATCATCCTCATGATTGTATAGCACCAGGAAAGAGATCCTTGCCTCCTGACTATATAAAGCCACAGCATGGTGACATTTCTCCCTGCTTTCCTTGAGCTCTGTGCACCAGGGGTCAGGGTCCTTGAGGAAGAGAAAGGATATGCAATGGGTAGATGCGCCCAAGTCAACCTTAGAAGACAAGTTTGTCATAAATGCTTCCTTAGCCTTCTTTTCATCTCTTCCTTCTTTAGGATTTTTCTACAATTTCCAATGCCCTTTCTCACAAATGGAAGCCTAGTGTGGAGTACAGGTTTTTCAAGATATAAGTACCCCTTTCTTAATTACAGATTCTTATCTTCTAAGGATAAGGCATACTAATGAGGCCCAGCTGGTGGTCCCTGTTACCTTTTCATGGATCTGGCCTCACATCAGGGATTTTAGGTTTGAGGAAAGGAGGGCTGGTAACTCTGAGGGCAGAGGGAAGAAGTTTGGTTTTCCATGTAATAAGCACCAAGGGAGTTTTGAAGTCATGAGCCTATGTCCATCTGCTTTGTAACAGATCGCACACTTGCTTTGCAGCAAGTGTTTTCAGAGCTTTCCAAAGGGTTGAGAGATCTTGAAACATGTCTCTACTGCAGGCTACAGAATCATGTTGTCTAGAAACTTGAAATAATACAAACAACAATTGTAGAATCCCCATGCCACTTGGGAAAGGGATGTGGTAAGAAGAAAATGAGATACTATCAATGAAGCACTTAGGGAAGTGACATGGTTAAGGACCTATAATAGCAAGGTAATTGTTCCTATTGTGTAAATTTTATGTTTATTTTCCTATGCTGCTCTTCATCAATGGTAAAGAGGCCTTGCTATTTTGTCAATATAAACTCTTCCAAGTTTATCAAGAGACCTGACTTCTGTTACGTTTATCATTTTCCTCATTTCCTCTGGCATATTCATTCATTCAACAAACATTTACTGGATACCTATTATATATCAAGCTAAAGTACTAAGTGGGACGTTCAAAGACCGGCAAGCTATGGTTTCCATTCTTAAAGGGCTTACAATCTAGTTGGAGAAATAGATACACGAACAACCAACTCAAACATAAAGCAGAGAGAAAAGTAAACACATCGGTGTAATGAAGCATAAAGGTTAGGAGTCCGTATAAAGCAGAGCTGCAGAGCTATGGAGAGAGAAGCCAATCCAAACTGGGAGGGAACAGGAAGGGAGTCAGAAAAGGCTTCTGGAGTAGGGGAAGCTTGCATTGCCTTTAGTACCAAATGAGGACTCGGTGTTCACCCAGTTAGAAAGGGAAAAGGGGAGAGGACATCCCAACAGTCTGGACAGGGTGGACAAAGCCAAAGGGCCATGAGTCACCAAAAAGTGTTAGTACAACCGCAAGTATTGTATGTGCCTGGAGCCAGGAAGGCAGGGAGTTCAGGCAGGAGGAGAGGAGGAGCGGGCTGGAGCTGGACCATAAAGGACCTGGCTTGCCTTGTCGCTCCCAGCTCTCTACAGCCAAACAAAGAGGGGCGGCCAGCCAGATGCTGAGGAGGCTTGAGGCGCAAGAGAACACAAGCACGGGCAAGACAGAAACGCCATTATACAAGCCTCCAGCAGGGACACTCAGCAGCCTACAGAAACCCCGGCACACCAGTCCAGTTCTAAAGCTCAGGAACTAGGACTTTTGTTTTTGCTGCAGGACAGGATTGAGAGAGCACACAATGCCCAGTGTTGAAACTCCCTGTTTGGAAGGAAGAACAGTTTGCACATCTGGGAAAGGTTAGGGTCAAATATATAAATGAGGGGAGCGGAGCACATTCCTCTGAGACACTCCGTCTGTGACGTCAATTGCTGCTGGGCTTGGACAGAGGCTGCTCTCTGGTGCAGGAGTCAGGGACCCATTAACTTTGCCCAGGGCCCGAGTGTTTATGTGGAAAATGTGAGGCCAGGAAGTTTCTCTTAATTATGATTTGGAGGTTGTCAAGTGACTATTCTTTCGTAGTTGGTTTCTGTCTTTCCCACCTCCCCTCCACTCATTTCCTATTTTCTCGTCTGCAGCCCAATCTCTCTCTCTCTCTCATCCCACTCTTATAAAAAATAATTCTATTTGCTTCGATGGCTTCTCTGTGTTGCTTCCTCCCTCTGCATTCTAGAGCTTGTTGCCACTTCCCGCTCCCCCGCTTCCATGGCTATGGGCCCAGCTGGGAAATGAACTCTCAGAGCACGTGACCACTTGTAACGTGGTGTTTTGACTACTGATTTTCTTGTCTTCCAAGCCTCAGGGAGCAAGTTGCACTCCGCGCAGGCACCATCACGGTCTGTCCCCAAAGTCAGAAGGAGACAGGAAACTGGGCTGGCATCATCCCTTACTCCCTCGGGTGTCAGTCAAACCTAAGATTGTTGGCAATGGGCACAATCTATATGTAGGAAAAGTGCTCAAGGCCTGGAATTTCCCCTTCCCTTCTTGCCTTCAACCCATCCTCAACACTTCCAGTGCCCAAAATAATAATTTGGAGAACTAAGGACCTGCTTGTAATTACCATTATCCTATTTAAATCTGGGCCAAGCTGAGGCTCCTCGGTGCTCCATTGCCAATGCCAGGGAGAAAAATAATAGCCTCATATAACAAGCAATTAGCCACATACAGATGATTCGTGAATTATTAAGAATTATTAACAGCATACTCGAAGTCCAAGACTACTTTTATATTTGCTTCATGACTTTACTCCACCACCCAGTGATCAACTTCTTCCCCTCTAAGTACTGCCGAGAAGCTTGAGGAAAGAGAACCACGGATGCAATTGGAAAACACAAACTCATTTTAATACCAGCCTCAACCATGCATGATCTGAAAGGTAACTAAGCAAGAGAAAAGAGAGAAAGAGAGAATGTATACATAGATACATGTTACCTAATTTTTAAAATTTTACTTAGTACTGATGCAGCACTATTTGTAACATTTATTGTTACATATTCCAATTAACATTAAATGCTGTGTATTAAATGTAATATTATATTTAATAATGCATATACATCCTTAATAAACATATATTAAAATGTATCAAGCTGCTGAGAGAGAGAAAGAGAGTATAATTATCACTTAGAACAAGATATAGGGGGGCCGCCTGGGTGGCTCAGTAGTTAAGCATCTGCCTTCAGCTCAGGTCATGATCCCAGGGTCCTGGGATCGAGCCCCACGTTGGGCTCCCTGCTCAGCGAGGAGCCTGCTTCTCCCTCTCTGCTGCTCCCCTTGCTTGTGCTCTCTCTCTAAAATAAGTAAATAAAATCTTTAAAAAAAAAACAACAAGATATAGGACATTTGTCTCACCTAGAAGTTTCCTTCACGCCCCTCCTTACCAATATCTACCTCCTAAAGATAAGCTGATTTCTGTCACCGTGGATAAGTTTTGTCTGCCTTGCTTATCCCATACACTGAATCATATAGTATGTATTCTTTTATGTCTGACTTCCCTTTCTCATCATCATGTTTGTGAGATTTCTACTTACATTTAACAAAATATAGCTTTTTATTTTTCATTGCTGTGCAGTATGAATATGCTGCAATTTATCCATTCTATGATTCAATCACTTGATTTTAAAAACATTCTTTCCTCTTTAGGACTATCCAGATTACTCTCTCCCTTTGTTCAGTATGAACTGCACAGTAATAAACTCTGCATCAATGATTTGCAACCTCAGGTATATGTTAAAATTACTTAAATAATTTTTTTACCTTATTTATGCCTTTTACTATACCATGATGTTCATGAGGATTATGGATATCACTCGGAGAAGACAAGATTGAAGTATTCCGTTATTTTGACTGAGACCAAAGGATTTAAAATGGAATGATTTTATGTAGCACAGCCCAGATAAAATAATAATGACCATAATGCTGTTGGTATACATGTGGTGAAGCTTCCTGTATGCCAGGCACTGTGCTAAGCACTATACAGACATATCACCCAGTTGGCTCACTATTAGAATTCCAATACCAAACATGAGGGCTGGCACAAAATTGGGTGCTCAAAATACAGTCAGTAAATCTGACTGGGTCCCCACAACAATTTTTTGAAGTAGGTATCATTATCTCTATTTTTTTTTTAAAGATTTTATTTATTTATTTGAGATAGAGACAGTGAGAGGGAGCATGAGAGGAGAGAATGTCAGAGTGAGAAGCGGACTCCCCATGGAGCTGGGAGCCCGATGCGGGACTCGATCCCAGGACTCCAGGATCATGACCTGAGCGGAAGGCAGTTGCTCAACCAACTGAGCCACCCAGGTGCCCTCATTATCTCTATTTTAAAGAAGAGGAAATTAAAATTCAGAAACTTTAGAATTTTCCCAGTTATCTAGCATAAATTTGGGGAAAGTAGGATTCAAATCCACGTTTTAAACACCCTACTGATCTATCCTCGGATGAGATAAAGATATGGCTTTTCGGGGTGCCTGGGTGGCTCAGTGGGTTAAGCCTCTGCCTTCAGCTCAGGTCATGATCTCAGGCTCCTGGAATCGAGCCCCGTGTCGGGCTCTCTGCTCAGTAGAGAGCCTGCTTCCCCCTCTCTCTCTACCTGCCTCTCTGCCTACTTGTGATCTCTGTCAAATAAGTAAATAAAATCTTAAAAAAAAAATATGGCTTTTCTAGGGAGATAGGTAGGGAGGGAGTACAGTTGTTGATCCCACATGGGAGTTTGGATGACTTGGAGAGTGAAATCTTAAAGAAATTCAGATACAAGGAAGGAGTGTGATGCTTGCTTTTGTTGATTAGTTACCATGGGCAGAGCATCTGATAATTGGCATCAGAGGCTCTTTAAGTTGGTTTTGTTTTCTCTGTAAATCAGAGAACTGGGTCTTTGGGATATTAAGTACCATAAGCGACTGGAGTCACACAGTCGACTGTGTACCCACAGTCCTAAAACCAGGTTTAACTTCACAGCGCATGCTTTTTTTTTTATGGCATCCTGCGGAAGAGTGAAGGTGTAGAAATGGATGGAGATTCAGTAGGCTCTGTTGTCAGCCCTATAAGAACATCATGGAGTGTAGAAGGAAAATAGAAATTGAGACAATTTTTTAAAAAATAACAGTTTATGTTTATGAGCACTCATGATGTAATAAAGAGTCTACTAAAGATTTTTCATGCACGATCTAATTAATCCTCACAGCCAATTCTGAAGAAGGACTATTTTTATTTGCACATTATAGATGAGTCACAGAGACTTAAGTAGCTTACACAAGATCATGCTGTTATTAAAGGGCCAAGTCAAAATTAGAAGTCAACCATTTAACTCTCAATAACATGCTCTTTATCTCCATGCTGCATTGACTCTTAAGGAAAAGAGAGGAGAAAATATACCATAGAGGGAGAAGCACGTGCGTGTGATATACCAGAGCCAAGAGACCACATCTGGTCCAAGCCTAACTAACCTACAGCATGGATGTTAATTTTGCGTACCCATGGTCATGACCTAAAGCTGAGATGTGGACCTAGACCAAACAGGAAAAGCTCATTTTTGGAGGGATCAATGTGGTTAAAAATAGAACTGAGACAGTATGAATACCTTTTCAAGAAATAATGACTTTCAAAGTTATAATGAGATGAGGAACCAGCTACCCGGTTCCCTCAAACAAGAGAAGACCAGTAATAAACTAAAGAATGTTTTAACCCTAAACCAGCACACTGATTGCTGTGAGATCCCAAACTGGCATTGTTCCCTTATATCACTGCATAGAGAATAGCCTTCTATCTGCTATCTGTGCTCTCAGACTTATTTCCATAAAGGAATATGCACCCCGCCCCAGCCCTACTATTAAGACGTATAGATTTGTAATGAGAAACCCTGATTAGCTTCCTTCCAAGCATGTCTAGGGTTCCTAATCTTGGGGTAAACAATCTTGGGGAGCACAATATTACCAAATGTCTGCCAAAAGCCTGACTGTATATAACAAAATTTGAGAATAATTTTTTTGGAAATGAAAATAGAGTTTTTAATTAACCTGATTATAAAAATAATACATGCAGGGCACCTGAGTGGCTCAGTTGGTTGAGCATCCAACTCTTGATTTAGGCTCAGGTCATGATCTTAGGGTCATGACCTTTGGGCTCTGTGCTCAGTAGGGCTTCTGCTTCCCCCACCCCCGGCCCATGCCCTAAACAAATAAATAAATCTTGGGGAAAAAATAATACATGCTCAGTAAAAAAAAAAAAAAAAAAGATTAGTTAAAAAAAAAATTCAAGTACAGGAAAGTATAAAGAAGAAATTAAAGGCCACTTAAGAGTCCATTACCCAGAAAGGACGATTACTAGTATTTTAGTAAATTTCTATCAACTGTCTATGAAAACATGCATATATATGAATCCAAATGCCATGTGGGGTCTTCTGTACTTTCAGACTAGAAAAACATTTCCATGAACCACTATTCTTGGCCTTGAGGGAGAATCTGTTATCTTCCCCACGATTTCTATGAAATACTCCAGGGCTTACATGCTCATGATTGCCACATGCTCTGACTTCCCATGTTCCCTAAATGTTGGTTCTCTATGGTTTCTTATAGCTAATTCCTCTAGCTCTAGTCTGGTGTGGACCTAAATAAAGAAATCAGTCACATTCTTCTCACACAAGTTTTTTGTGTGTGAAACAAACTATGATAAATGGGGGTTACATGGCAACAATAAAAATAACTAGTATCTATCCCGTCACCCAGTTAAACATTTCTTCTTCCTCCTGCTTTTTCTCATCTCTTCTGTCTATGCCCCTTCCTCCCCCCAAATCCCCCTACATTTCTGATACACCTGGTTTAGCTGTTTCCCTTGTGACTCTGTATCTTATAAATCCAAGTCCCTAGGCCCCACCTTCTTCTCCTATCAGTTTATAAAGGTATTTTGCTCAACAAATATAATAGTCTTTTTTGTAAAATGAAATCCATCTACTGGTAGGATTTTTGTAACATTTCTTTAACACCATGCCAGTAAATATAGATGGACGTTAATCTCTAAGAGAGGAATCACACATAGCTCTTTGCACATATACTTGGCCTTTTATTCCCCAGAGCACCTTCAGGCCCAGAATGCCATGGAACACACTTTAGAAAATATCGAGTAAATTCTACTAGAAAAAATAAAAATACCGAAGGAAGCAAACAGCTTTGTAACAATGGTATGCTATACTCATAACCAGTCCCTTACACATAGAGGAGGTCTGATCACCTCAGTAACGTGGATGAGTGAAAAGGCATTGAGCAATATGAAAGGCACTATAGCCCCCCCAAAAGTGGGATACATAGAAAGGAAATATAGTCATTTAAAGCAATGAAAAAAGAAATCTTCAAAGCCATTTCTATGAAGATGATCTAGGTAAAACATCCTTTTATTACTAGTTATAGCCTACTTATTTTTAAAAGTCTCTAAGTGTCACTTCCTTTATGAAATCATCATAGAATTCTCCCTTTTAGAAACACTAGATGTCACCATTCCTCACTGTCACATACTCATGTGTCTTGTTGCTCAGATGGCTGGTATAACCCTGAATGCATTGCTGTACCATTCTCTATGATGGTTAATTTTAATGGTCAGCTTGGCCAGGCCACAGCAACCAGACATTTGGTTAAACACTATTCTAGATGTTTCTGTGAAGGTATTTTTTGGATGAGATTAACATTTAAATCAGTGGACTTTGAGTAAAGCAGATTACCCTCCATAATGTGGGTGGGCCTCATCTAATCAGTTGAAAGCCTTAACAGAACAAAGACTGACTTCCATAGAGCAAGATGGGATTCTACAAGTAGACTGCCTTTGGACTTGGACTGCAACTCTCTCCTAGATCTCCAGCCTTTTTGCCTACCCTGCAAATTTGGGATTGCCAAGCTTCCAAAATCCCATGAAACAATTTCTCAAAATCAATCTCTCCCCTTCTATCAGCTCCCTAATATATAATATGTATGTTATTTGTATATGTACCTAATATTGATTTTGTTTTGCTGGAGAACCCTGACTAATATGCCAGCTCCTCTTTGTCTTCTTCCCTAGCTAAATGGAGAGCTCTTTGAAAGGAGGGAGCATAACCATGTACCTCTCTTACCTGGGATCTAGCTCTATGCCAGGCAAAGAATAAGTACTTTTTAAGTCACCTAACTAAAACTGAAATCATTAATATTAGGAATTATCTAGTTAAGTAGAAGTAAAGAAATTACTTTTACAATAATAGATAAGATTTTAGTTGCCTGAAAATCTCTACATCTTTTCAGTTTCCCTAAAATCACAATAAGCATTTTTAAGGAATTAAAAAACTCAACACTTAACTGTTTTTATCTTGCAAATGACAAGATAACAAACAAAGAAGCAAAACCTCCAAGTGTAAATAGAAGGATGAACTTTCTAACAATCAATGATGACCTGAAGGAAGTATGTTTAGCAACAGATCAAATAAAAACAAGTGACAGAAATTAGAAATGTTAAATTACACAATTCTTAATGAGTTCAAGGATTGATTCTGTTAATTGCATACAAATGCCAAAAAGTACAAGTTTACTAAAGGATAGAAGTTACAAGACATTTCAAAGAAAAGATTAATAATTAGCATAAAACAAATATAACCAAATAGTATATATTTGGGGAGCTGTTTAGAGAAAATAAATATTTTGCCTATTTCCAGGAAATGTTTAGGTTACACAAACTAAAATATTTTTAAGATTAAAAGGAAAATTATGAGACAGTGGTTAAAAGAATAAATAAATGGAATAAGATGATGAGAAAATTTTCTCATAAAAATTAATAGTCACATAGCAAGAATCAAATATATGCCTCAAGTCATTTAAATGCCCACATAAGTAAGAGGGAAAGGAAAGACCCACAGTATTTACAATAAAAACAAAGAAGATAACTTAGTTAAAATATCTGAGAAAATTTCAGCTCTCTATACTCCATATATTTATAAAAATATATCACTAGTTTGCAGCCAGAACTTTCAAAATTGATGGGTGGAGCAGTGAAACAGCAATAAGTAGTCTCACGTGGTTGTTTTACAGGGGCAGAATGTCAGGAAATGGGACTAATACTTTCTGTTTTTCCTCTCTTCCTATGCTTCCTGGCTGACATCTTATCTGTGTGTGGTTTTCTACATCACCATGTAGATGGAACCAGATTGAGAATGTCCTTAAATGCCATTGGAAGGGGTTTAGCTTGACTCTCTAAGTAGGCAGTATGAGTCCACTCAGAGATTGTGAAGTTGAAGAATACCACGATCAAATCTGTATGGTTGGTGGATTGAAGCAAAGCAAATATGATGTCAGAGTATATTAATGAGATTCAATAAATGTTCACTCTATACTTAGTTATTGGGTGTCTAATATATGCAGAGCTCCATGCTGAGGATTAAATGTAAAGAAAATAAACACAGTCACAACCCTCATCGATCTTGTTGTCCAGTGGGAATATTTCTGTAATCCATGGAAGAGTATCATTAAATCAGATGAAAAAACCAAGAATCTGAAAATAGTTGACCTAATCAGAGCATCAGTGATTACTTGTTACAATCCTCTCATATCTCAAAATAAATATGAGGCAAAGGAAAGATCACAGGTCAGGCCTGAGTTTGGCAGCCAAATATTCTGATATTCTGAAATGAACTATAATGTCAGATTTGAGAATCTGTGTTTCAGAACTTTAAGCATGAACTTTTCTTTTTTGTAATTTACCTTTTTTTGAATTATGTTCAGTTAGCCACTGTATATTAGTTTTTGATGTACTGTTCAATGATTCATTTTTTAAGTATGTTAAGTGAAGTAAGTCAAGCAGAGAAAGATAATTATCATATGGCTTCACTCATACGTTGAACATAAGCAATAGCACAGAGGACCACAGGGGAAGGGAGGGAAATCCAAAGGGGGAGAAATCAGAGAGGCAGATGAACCATGAGAGACTATGACCATGAGAAACAATCTGGGGGTTTCAGAAGGGGGTAACAGGGTGATGGGTATTGCGGAGAGCACATGCTATGAGAAGCATGAACTTTAAAGAAAGTATCTATTATGATTATAGTTGCTCAGTTTATATTTATAATAACAGACTTTCTCCTCATTGATGAATAAGGTAAGACAGAATAAATAACAGTTTTGAAAAGGTACATAGTGATGCTATTTTCTTACCTTAAACATAGATATAGGTATAGAAGCAGATGTAGCCTTATATAACATTTTATTTGTACGGCAGCATGATGATGTAGGAGACCATGCACAGATAAGATTTCATCCAAGAAGGTTAGAAAGAGGGAAAACAGAAAGTGAGAGCATAGGAACCAATAATACATATCACATAAATTGGCAACAGTAGATATATCTGAGTGCCAAAAAAAAGGATACTCTGAGGTCTGAAAGTTCCATGTGAATATCTAAATTATGTCTAAACTTAATAATTTAAACCCATTTAAATGAATTAAATGGGTTTAAATAACCTATCACTGAAAATGAATCCAAGTACATTTATAACTGAGTACATTATAACCAAGTACATTTATAACATTTATAACATATAAAACTCATTTATAACTGAGTTTTCCCACACAATTTTAGGTCCACTTTTGTATTTGTGATGGTAATTGCATTGGGACTAAGTGAAGGCTAAATGACCCTATAGAGCACTGTTTAAATGAAGGTTTACAGTTTTGCAACCAGAAAAAAATGATGAGAGAATTGAGACATCACTTGGAAATTAAAGAAGAAAGTAGCATAGACACCCTATGTTCCCTACGCTGTGTCTGCTAATACTCCATTCAGGTTTGAATGAATGGATGTCATGTTGTCCATCACAACTTAGTATAAGTAAGAAAGTAAATATATAAGAAATAATGTCATTTATTATTTTGGCTATAGTGCCTAGAAAATGATTAAATATTATTACACTATTGAAACAGAAAAGTGGTGATCAACCAAAGCAACATGACTCTCTAAATGTCCTCTTAAACATCCAGTTTTGATATTTGTCCTTTTGTAATAATTTGTTCATAGAGAGATTTTTTCCATTAGACAGTGAAGGCCTATGAAGCAAGAATAGTGCCTTATTTTTTAACAAGTTTATTGAGATATAATTCACATACTATATAATTCACCTAATTAAATGCACAATTCAATGGCTTGAGCATAATAATAATTAATTTTTTAAACTGTGAATAAATATATATAAATAAAATTTACCATTTTATCCATTTTAAGCGTACAGCTCAGTAGCATTAATTACACTCACAAGGTTGTGCAACCATCACCACTATGTATTTCCAAAACTTTCATCATCCCAAAAACTCTGTAACCATTAAGCAATAACCTCCCATTTGCCCCTGCTCCCTGCCCCTGATAATCTCTAGCCTACTGTCTCTATGAATTTGCCTAGAATAGTGTCTTACTGATCTTTTTCCTCATTACTTTGAACAGATGCTGAACACATAGTAAATGGTCAATAAATATTATTGAACAAATCGATAATAAAATGAAGATAGGTTATCCTGATGTCTCTGCCTAAATAGACTATAATTCTCTAAAAGACCTCCTCCTTCTTCACCAGCATGCTTCCTCAATATCATCTTCATTTAAAACCCAGTTTATACACTCATCTTCTCTAGGAAACTATTCCTTTTCCATGCCCTTATGCCAGATCACCCAGAACCATATGACATAATGATTCAGTTGGCACAGAGGTCACTGAACAGGCCAGCAGCCAAGGATATTGAGATGAATGCAAAAGGCTTTCACACCATCAAAAGAATTAGTATTTCCAAGGGCATCTCATAGGTACATAGATGATTAAGCAGCAAATCCCTGAACTGTTTATCACCTGCAGAAATGTTTAATGTGTTTGCAAGAGGTCTCTACACCATGAGAGAGATATTCTCAAGACAGACCCATCCTGAATGTCACTGTTTCCCAACAAATGCCATGGAGGTACCCAACAACCCCTTCTTTCTAAAGCACAGAACAGAGAAAAGCAAGATAGGGAGGGAGCATGGTCAACAGAAAGGAAACACAAGAAGAGACACATTGTTTCTGAAGTAATTTATGGGTGACAAGTAGAGGCAGATGAACACAAAAAGAAGACAGGAGTTGGCATGTTTTTAAACTGTAAAAAAAAAAAAATGCAACAGCTGCAGCTGGCATTTAGCTGACTATTTTGAAGGTGAGCTCTTCCTCTAGAATTCCAGATTTCAGCATCCAAGTAGTAACTAAAACTATAGAAATACTGTTGACACACAAAATCAGAACTTTTAGCATTGTACACAGATAGATTGAGAATTTCCTGCATTTTATATAAAGTCACTGAAAGAAGGAGGAAATAGTAACACAGAGATCAAAAAATTAAGATAAAAAAAAATTAAGATGAAGAACAAGATCAATGGGCTATTCAAGCCTGAACGAAACCAGAGAGAAAAAGAATCTAGAGTAGATCAAGTCAGAGGCATTTTTCTGACCTATAACTGAGTAAGAGTTTCACCAATTTCTTAATGAGGAAGTACAAATTAATATTGAAACAACATTGTACACTCTCTTTATATTTTATATATATATATAATACATATATATTGGGGAGGGGGCAAGATGGCGGAGAAGTAAGAGATCCTGCAGCAACCGGTCCCCAAAAGTGAGCTGGAAATCTACCAGAACACGCTGAACACCCATGAAATCACCCTGAGGAGAAAGATTTCTAACCCCGGGATCTCTCCGAGAGCAGAAGACAGCAGTGGAGAGGTAAAAGCAAAGTGGGATCACTCGAGCTGATATC
>JAPYYJ010000938.1:0-14917 GCA_028533885.1 Nasua narica
GGGGGTGTTGAACCAGGAGAGACTGTGGACTCTGAGCAACAAACTGAGGGTTTTGGAGGGGAGGGGGTGGTGGGGGCGGGTGAGCCTGGTGGTGGGTATCGAGAAGGGCACGTACTGCATGGAGCACTGGGTGTGGTGAATGAACAATCAATCTTGTAACACTGAAAAATTAAAATAAACAAATTTGGGGAAAAAAAAACTTTTCTCTAGGCTTAATTAGAGCATTATAGAAAACATTTATTTTTTTTCAAGATTTTATTTATTTATTTGACAGAGAGAGACACAGTGAGAGAGGGAACACAAGCAGGGAGAGTGAGAGAGGGAGAAGCAGGCTTCCTGCTGAGCAGGGAGCTTGGTGCAGGGCTCGATTCCAGGACTCTAGGATCATGACCTGAGCCAAAGGCAGATGCTTAATGCCTGAGCCACCCAGGCACCTCTATATCAAACATCTAAAAAAGAATTAACACCACTACTTCACAAACTCTTCCAAAACTATAGAATAGCAAGGAGCACTTCCTAACGAATTCTATGAAGCCAGTATTAATCTGATACCAAAATCAGATAAAGACATCACAAGAAAACTACAGATCAATATCTTTTATGAATATAGATGCAAAAATCCTCAATGAAATATTAGCAAACAGAATACAGCAACTTAAAAATGGGTCATACACTATGACCATATGGGATTTAACCCAGGAATGCAAGGTCATTTCAATATGCAAAAATCAATCTACTAGTTCATATTAACTGAACAATGGATAAAAACCCCATGATCACCTCAATGGTCTCAGCGAAGTGCTTTCACAAAATTCAGCATACTTTCATGATTTAAAAAAAACAACAAACTAGGGCAGTTTTTCAATCTACCGAAAAGCCATATCTGTCATCATACTTAAAGACTGAAGAGCAAAAGCTTACCCGAGGGGATCAGGACCAAGACAAAAAAATGTCTGGTCTTGCCACTTCTATTCAACATTATAGGGGTGATTCTAGCCAGGGCAACTAGGTAGACAAGAAAAAGACATAAAAAGCCATACAGATTGGAAAGGAAGAAGAAAAACTATCTCTTTTGCAGATTTTATGATTTTGTATATGTGATTTTGAAATCAAACTTAAGAAAAACATATCCCAAAGCATCTTTAGGCTTCCAGAGACCATAAATTATCTTCATTTCATGATCCCATGAGGCCTTGCCTTCACATTTGGCCTTCACTACCAGTAGCTTCTTCTCTTGTGATCAAAATCCAGTGATGGAGTAACCAGAGAGAAAATTCAAATCATGGCCCAACTTGTAATATAAAGTTCAGAGTTGAAGAAGTGATGCTAAAATTAGGTGTTGATGAAACTCTGTTGGGGATGATGGGTTACCAGATCAGAAACTGGGAAAATCAGGATTAAGTTGGCAAACAGAGACAGGCAGGTCGGGGCACGTGGTTCAGGACACAGTGAAAAAGGTGTCGTCATCAGAAGCCTGTCTTTATATGAAGCCCATGGTGTGCTGTGTGGAAAGGCCAGATGACTTACACATGAAAGCCCAAGCATTTGACAATGTCACCTTCTGCCTGTAGATCCAGCCTTTCATGAAAGGGTACCCAGTGTTCTACCAGTCTTTCCTTTTGCTCTAGGAGAGTTTCTTCCTTCTATCTAATTCTTCATGAACTCCTGTCCTGGCAAAAGTAGATAGGGAAGGGGAGTGTGTAGAGACAGTATATATATAGTTCAGGCTATATGGGGCTCGCACTGATGCCTAGAGAGGCTCCAGAATTTGAGAGACAAAAAGGGGTATAGGCCTGAAGTATGACCTGAGGATTTCTGTTCTGCTGTGTAGTAGCCCCTCTACTTAAAGATGAACGTTTCTAAGGACACCACAAAAAAACCTTACTAATCGATTTGAATACAAGGATGAAGAGTATAGGCCCCGGCCCTGAAGGACCTCACTACCGCGCAGTAGAGGCCGCTGGTAATATGGCCAACAACAAGGAATAGGAAATTATTCAAACCACTTCATGAGTGTCTGGTCTTGAATCACAGGCTTTGTTAGTCCAGCCAATCTAAACCACATACAGACTCTAAGCAGTATATAGTTTAAAGCAAAGTTTCAAGCAAACTAGTGGCCCTCACCTACTTTAGAAAGTGAGACATCAGAGAAACAAAATTCACCTCTCCTATTACCAGAAAAACAAAATTCCCCTCTCCTAAACTTGATCTACTAATCTCAATTTGTTCCTCAGCGAACGTGAGAGAATACCCTTACCTCTACAATTACTTCACAGGATTGTCAAGAAGATTCAATGAGATTATTTATGTAAAGTCCTCCCTGCCCACCTTTCCCTACTTAAAGCCACTTGACTCTTCTTGTACTCCATGCAATGGGACTGCCACTGTAAATAGGGTAAAAGGACATTCCCTAAACATGGAAGAATGTTCAACAAATCTTATCTTCAAGATCCCATGGTTAAGAGGGAAGATAATGCTCATTTGATACACAGTGCTTTTTATTATACCACTTATATACTTATGTAATTTTTAACTTAAAAATTCCACCAATAATCTAAGCCAAAGGCTATATCCAATGGAATGAATATCTTTTAATCTAAACTCCAAAGACCAAGTTTGTTTGAAGTTCCGATCCTCATTGTAAGATAATAAATGGCATATATATTCACTGAAAGGCTACCAAGAGCAGGGCTTTGAGAGTGGTAAGCTCCCAGTGCAGGCAGTAAAGGAGTGAATTGCCTGTAGAGGACTTAAAATAAATAATACTGACTAAAACTTGGTATGCCTCTTATTATCAACATGACCTAGAAATTCTAAACAAAATCAGTGATAAAATATTCCTCTCCTCTATAGCAGACCACTCCCACCACCTCACTCTTGATTCACTTGCAATCACTATATCCCAGGAATTTTACAAGTGTTACCTCATTAATCTTCGCAACAATACTGGGAGGCAGTTCATTTTACAAAGGACAAACGTTGAAGCTCAGAGAGGGTAACTTGCAAGGTCAGAAAGGTAGTGAATTGTGTAAGCTTGCTTCAGTGTGAAGAAGAATTTTATATTTTAAAAAAGTTGAGACTATGGCGTGAGAATTTTAGCCAATGTTTATGTAAGTACATACTCCATACTTTTAACCACTACAAAATACTAACACTGTAGAAGAAGAGTCTTTGCCTGAGACTCTGAACAGCCTTCTCTGGCATAGGGACTAGAATTATCTGGAAAGAATTATCTGTCAAGAATGTAATGGAAAGAGCACTGGACTTGGAGGCAACCAGATCAAGATTGGATCCTGGCTCTACCATTAACTAGTTGTGTGATCTTGGGCAATTCATATAACCTCAGTGAGCCTCACTTTCCAAACTGGAAACTTGTACCTGCTTCACAGTGAGGATTAAATTACTTGGCATAGAGGAAACTGCCTGGCACGTAATAGGCATTCAACAAATGCTAGTTTCCTTCCTTAACACTGGGCCAAAGAAAACTATCTAGGGTTATTGCCAAAGTCCAAATTTATAATTGGTTCTTATTCTCTACAAACAAAGGTCCCATTCCTTTTACCTTCAATTTAATTTCTATTGTTTAACTTTTATTTCTAAACCAATCACCTGCAAGGAGCTTTGGATTACCTTGATTGACTAAAACAATCAAAACCCACTCCTAAAGCTGAGGACAAGATCACCAAGCCCTGAGTTGCTTGGGTTAGTGTGAATGGGGACTGGATGATGGACATCTGAATAAAATCCAGGGTGTGTTATAAAACAGGAAGAGGGAGAATGGGTACTACATGGCCATCCAACTGTGTCCGCTATATTGATGTTTAATAGATTTAGGTATTTCTCTCTTGCTCACTACAGACTCCTCAAAGGCACCTGCCAGAAGCATCAGTGCTTAGTTTTCCAAAGAAAATCTGAATATAGGATCAAAAACAAAGAATTACTATATTAATTTCAAAGCAGCAGGCCATCTGGAAAAAACAGTAAGCTTTTTCTTATTCTGGGAACATCAGAATAGGTACCTAGGTTGAAATGAAAATTCCAAGGAGTCCTGGTTCAATATAAGGAAGAATTTACTAAGAAATAGAGCTGAATATAATTGAAATGGCCTGTTTCACAAGTTAGTGAGCTCCCTGTTATCCAAAGTATCTAAGGACCTCCTGAATGACTCTAGGCGTGGATACTGCAGAGGAGATTTCTTTACCAGGCAGGAGGTTAGAAAAAATGACTAGAAGGTCACTTCCAATTCTTTTGTTATAAGTCTATGATGGATCTGTGATTCAGTTCAAAATAAATGACACAAACATCTCTCAATAAACTGATGAAGGCATATTGTAAGGGACAAGATCTGTCAATGAGACAGATTAGATTCAGATTTGATGGACAACCAATCAATGAGATAGACACACCTGTGCAATGGAGAAGGCCAGTGAAGATACTATTGATGAATTCCTAGCAGTGTCCAGTCCAATGAACTAGACAGTTTATCTTTTGGGAAGGGAAATTTAGAGGATGCTTCCTTACCTCATCTTGTCTGACCTTGGATTTGCTTTTAAATAGAAGACAAATGAATATGCCAATCACAAAACTCTCCTGAAGCTTGAGACTCTATGTACTTAAATGATTTTCCTTTCTTGGACATACTCTGTGTCCATCTTAGTTCTTCATCTAAGATGAATCTAGATTCTTAAGTGACTTGGTTCGAGTTGGTGTCTTCATTTACTAAAGTCGGGGTGGTTTATTTTCTATCATATTCCTTTCTAACCCTGTTGCTCATATGACTTTAAATAGTGACCTGAGTTCTTACCATTCTCCTCATTTGAAGCACAAGTCTCACATTAAGGCCAAACTGCACTCACCCCAGGAGGAGAGTGGGTCTGGAAACTGGCAGAATGATCTGGAGTACCTATTGGGTTCTACTTGTATGGAAGACCAAGGAAAAAACTAATCTCAAGGGTTTGAATATACCATTATACTATGTGTTCTACCTAAGCACACTCATTTCTCTTTCTTTCTATTTACCCTGTTACTGGTCTGTTAATTAAACATTCCTGTATTAATCATCTAATAGCAATGCAAGAATAATGATACTCAAAGAGTGGTCTAGGGATCTCTGACAGTTCTTGAGACCCTTTCAGGGGTCCACAAGGTCAAGATTCCTTTTATGATAATAGTAAAAAGTCAGTTTCCTTTGTCGCTGTGTTGACATGGACACTGATGGTGCAGAAGCAAGGGTGAGTAAAGGGGCTGCTGCCTTAGCACACATCAAGGCAGCAGCACCAAACTGTACTAGCTGGCCACTGTAGTCTTTACCACCATGCACTCGAAGGGGGAAAAGTCAGTTTCACTTAAGAATGTCCTTGATGAAGCAGTTAATTTTGTTAAATGTCTACCCTTGAATGCACATCTTTCTTAATAGTCTCCGCGACAAAATGGGAAATACATATAAAGTACTTCTGATGCGTATTAAGGTATGATGGTGGAATCAAGGAAAGGCATTGTGCATTTGTTTGCATTGCAAGTCAAACTACCCTTGCTTTTCATAAAATGTATTTTTCAACTCAAAGAACGAGAGAGGGGTGCCTGGCTGGCTCAGTAAGTAGAGCATGTGACTCTTGATCTGGGGGGTCATGAGTTCAAGCCTCATGTTGGAAGTGGAACCCACTTAAGAAAAGAAAGAAAGAATGAGAGAAAAACTTTTTTTTAAATTATGTTCAGTTAGCCAACATATAGTACATCATTAGTTTCTGATGTAGTGTTCAATGATTCATTAGTTGTGTATAACACCTGTGCTCATCACAACACGTGCCCTCCTTAATATCCATCCTCCAGCTACCCCATTCCCCACCTCATCATTTCTGAAACCCTCAGGTTGTTTTCCCGAGTTCAGAATCACTCATGGTTTGTCTCCCTCTCTGATTCCTCCCCCTTCAGATTTCCCTCCCTTCCCCTATGGTCCTCTGTGCTATTCCTTATGTTCCACAGAGGAGTGAAACCAGATGATAATTGTCTTTCTCTGCTTGGCTTATTTCACTTAGCATAATCCCCTCCAGTTCCAACCATGTCGATGCAAATGGTGGGTATCCATCCTTTCTGATGGCTGAGTAATATTCCATTGTATTGAAAAACTATGGTTTATTCAGATGAGTATTTTGCAGATACTTTCTCAGAAATTAACAAACAGAGCCTACCCTTTCAAAGGAAACATCTGACAGAATTTATTGTCGATGGTCAAATTCAAGGTTTCAAGCAAAAATTGGAATTTTGTAAAACTAGATATCCACCACTGTGAGCATAAGAGTTGCCCAATACTTAAAGACTTGTAATGCAACTGGTGGTGCTATTAACTAATGTAGCTTCTTTGATATTGTATACTAAAATGCATTATCATCTGGAATATCTGTATAACCTCAGGAATCGATATTTTTTCAAGTGATTAAGCTAGTTCAAGATGTTAACAAAATCATGCATGGGTAAAAAAAAAAAAAAAACAGTGAAAACAGCAAGATAGACCGATAGATTTCAATGTAGCAGAGTATGCAAAGTTCAATGATATGGTTTCAGATTCCACACTGTCACTAATCTCTAAATATACCACTTGTTGAATTTTGGTGTAGTATCTAAGGAGATTATCCATGGTTTTCTTTAGAGTCTATTAAGATACTCCTCTTTCCAACTACATCTCTGCATGAGGTGATTTTTTTTCATATTCTTCAACGAAGCCAGTATTTGGTGATCCTGGGAGAGTGGCACACTGGAGAAGGCATGGAAGCTCCATATTCCTTTCCACATACCACACCCTACGCACCTCTTCCATCTGGCTATTTCTGAGTTATATCCTAGTATAATAAACCAGTAACCTAAGTCGATTTTTGAACATCAGCAAGATGGCAAGACAGAAGGCTCCTGACTTACCCTCCCAATGATGCACCAAATATTCAACTACACGTGGATTAGTTCCTTCTGAGAGAAATCCAGAAACTAGTTGAGTGACTCTTACACACCAGGCAACTGAGAAAAAGCTGAGACACACTATTGCTATAAAATCCACGCCAGGCACAGCACCTTACAAAAGAGAGTGAATCCCCAACTTCAAGTTTCTCTCCAAAAAAAAAAAAAAGTTTTGGACCACATATCTAGCACCCCAATTATGAAGGCTGCCACCTGAGGGACTGGCTCCCAAATCACCCAGCTCCGATAACCAATGGGGGTTGGTAGTCACAAATCAGACATTTTAAAAAGGCACAATTTTTGAATGGGTACACAAGCACTCCCCACAATTATCCCCCCAGCCCATTACAGAGGGAGAAACGCCAATCTCCATTTCTCCCTGGAAAGTGTTTGACTTGTATACATTCCCAGCTTCCAATCAGCCTATATCTAGGTACTGACTGGGATCTTCCCAGGAACCCAAAAGAGCCTGTAGGAACCTTCCCTACCTTCTACTTCTGGCTTGCTCCAACAATGAAACCAAGCCTTCAGCTTCTCCCTGTAAAGAGCTTGTCCGCACATCTAGTGCCCCAGCGTTTACAGTTGCCAGGGAAGGGACAGGCTTCCAAATTACTTAGCTCTGACAGCCAATGGCACTTGAAATTTGTGAGTTACCCAGGACCACATTAAACAAAGACACAGGATTTTTTAGAAATTTATTTATTTGAAAGAGAACGCAAGTGCGGGGAGGGGCAAGAGAAGAGAGAGAGAGAGAGAGAATCCCCAAGCAGACTCCCTGCTGAGCGCAGAGCCCAAGACAGGGCTCAACCTCAGGACCCTGAGATCATGACCTAAGCTGAAATCAAGAGTCAGACACTCAACCGAATGAGCCATGCAGACACCCCCAAAATTTTTAAATGTGCACATGAGAAATTCCTTCAGCTATTGCCCTTGGGCTTATTGCAGAGGGAACAGGTGAAAATGCCAATCTCCCAGTTTCTCCCTTGAAGGAGTTTGACTACATACATTCTCAGGTGCAACCCAAGAGTCCAACTTCTAATCAGCCTGCATCTGAGTGCTGACTGGGATCCTCTCAGGAGCCTGAAGGAGCCAGTAGGCACTTTTCCTGCTTTTTTGCTCTGGCTGACTCCAACAATGCAACCGAGCCTCCAGCTTCTCCGTGGGAAGGAGCTTGTCCACACATGGAGCACCCTAATTTTATGGCTGTCACCTAAGGGATGGGCCCCCAAATCACCCAGCTTGGCACTTGTGGGACCACATTAAATTAAGAGATGGTTTTATACAGAAGTGTGAGCACTTCCTATGGCTAGCTTCTTGGGTTTAGCACAGAGGGAAAGGGCAGAAGGGTAACTCCAACTGCTCCCTGGAAGAGAGTATTCGCAGCTATTGCCTGAGGGTCAAGCTCCTCATTAGCCTGAGCCTGGGAATTTAAGAGGCACATAATTAGTAGTCATCTGGGAGCCTGACTGGGTGTACCGGAACTCCCTGAATCTTCTCCCCGTAGCTTGCCCCAGTGATAAAACCATGTCTCCAGCTCTTCCCTGAAAGGAGTTCGTCCACACATCTGCAAAACTCCTCAACAAAATACTAGCAAACCTACTTCAACAGCACATTAAGATGATCACATACCGTGATCAAGTGGGATTTATTCTTGAGATGCAAGAATAGTTCAATATATGCAAATCGATCAACGTGATACACCACGTAGACAGAATGAAAGACAAAAACCACATGATCCTCTCAAAAGATGCTTCAGAAAAACATTTGACAAATTCAACATCCTTTCATGATAAAAACTCAGCAAATTAGGTATAGAAGGAATGTATGTCAACATAATAAAAGTCATATATGACAAGCCCATGGCTAACATCATACTTGATGGTGAACAGCTAAAAGTTTTTCCTCTAAGATCAGAAACAAGACAAGAGTACAACCTCTCGGGGCGCCTGGGTGGCTCAGTGGGTTAAAGCCTCTGCTTTCGACTCAGGTCGTGGTCTCGGGGTCCTGGGATCGAGCCCCACATCGGGCTCTCTGCTCGGCGGGGAGCCTGCTTCCCTCTCTCTCTCTGCCTGCCTCTCTGCCTACTTGTGATCTCTGTCTGTCGGGTAAATAAAATCTTTAAAAAAAAAAAAGAGTACAACCTCTTGCTACTTTTACTCAACATAATACTGGAAGTCCCAGTTAGAGCAATTAGGCAAGAAAAGGAAAGAAAAATCATCCAAATCAGAAAGGAAGAAGTAAAATTGTGTGTGCTTGCAGATGACATGAGTCTATATACAGATATCCCTAAAGACCTTACCAAAAAATTCTAAGAACAAGAAACAAATTCAGCAGAGTTGAAGAACACAAAATAAATGCACAAAATTCAGTTGCCTTTCTATATACTAACAATGAGTTATATGAAATAGACATTAAGAAAACAATCCCATTTACAAATGTAAATTCCCATTTACAAATCAAAACAAAATACTTAAGAATAAACTTAACCAAGGAAATGAAAGATGTGTACCTTGAAAACCATAAGACATGGGTGAAAGAAATTGAACAAAACACAAATAAATGAAAATATATTCCTCATTCATGGATTAGAAGAATTAAGAATGTTAAATGTCCACACTACTCAAAGCAATCTACAGATTCAATACAATCTCTATCAAAATTCCAATGGAATTTTTCACAGAAACAGAAAAAAAATCCTAAAATTCATATGGAACTACAAAAGACCCTGGACAGCCAAAGCAACTTCGAGAAAGAAAAACAAAGCTGGAAGCATTATACTTCCTGATTTCAAACTATACTATAAAGCTACAGTAATCAATATAGTGTGGTACTGGCATAAAAATAGACACATAGACCAAGGCATGGAATAGAGAGCCCGAAAATGAGCCTACACATATACAGTCAACTTATCTTTGATAAGGACACTATGAATACACAATAGGGAAAGGATAATCTCTTCAATAAATGGTGTTGGGAAAACTGAATATCTACATGTAAAAGAATGAAATTGGTTTCTTATCTTACACCACAGCACAAAAATCAACTCAAAATGGATTAAAGGCTTGAATGTAAGACAGAAAACTGTAAAACTCCTAGAAGAAAACATAGGGATAAAGCTTCTTGACATTGTTCTACATAGCAAATGAAACAATCAGAAAGTGAAAGGGCAACGTACAGAATAGGAGAAAAATTTGCAAAGCCTATATCGGATAAGGGGTTAGTATCCACAGTGTATAAGGAAACAAACCAAACAAACCAAAAACCAGACTGTGGTTACAAGGATGGCAAATAACCACATGGAAACATGTCCAACATGATTAACTATAAAATACATGGAAATTAAAACAACAAAGAGATGTGGCACCTGGGTGGCTCAGTCAGTGAAGCGTCTGCCTTCAACTCAGGTCATGATCTCAGGGTCCTGGGATCGAGCCCTGCGCCGGGCTCCCTGCTCAGCGGGGAGTCTGCTTCTCCCTCTCCCTCGGTGTGCACTCTTGCACTCTCTCTCTCAAATAAGTAAATAAAATCTTTTTAAAAAAAACAACAACAAAGAGATACTACTATGTGCCTATTAGAATGGCTCAAATGAAAATTACTAATACCAAATACTGGCAAGGATGCTGAGCCAGTGAAACTCTCATACATTGTTGGTGAGAATGCTCTAATACACATGGTCTAGCCACTGTGGAAAGAGTCTGGCAGTTTCTTACAAACACGCACCTACGTATGTCTTAGCGGTCCCTATGTTCACAAACAACACTGTACCTGAAAGTTTATAGCAGCTTTATTCATAATAGTCCAAAATCAGAAATAATTCAAATGTCCTTAAATGGGCGCCTGGGTGGCTCAGTTGGTTAAGCAACTGCCTTTGGTTCAGGTCATGATCCTAGAGTTCTGGGATTGAGTCCTGCATCGGGCTTCCAGCTCCGAGGGGAGTCTGCTTCTCCCTCTAACCTTCTCTTCTCTCATGCTCTCTCTCACTTCCTCTCTCTCTCTCTCAAATAAATAAATAAAATCTTCAAATGTCCTTCAGTGGATGAATGGGGAACAAACTGTGGTAGGTACAACCATGCCACAGAACACTACTCAGCCAAAAAAGGAACAGCAATCGACACGTACTACTTGGATAAATCGCAAAGGTGTTATGTTGAGTGGAAGGCAATCTCAAAAGGTTATATACATTATGATTCCATTTATATGACATCCTGGACTCTGGAAAAGGCGAAACTACAGGGATAGAGAACAGATTCGTAGTTTTTAGCTGTCAGGGGTGGGAGGACGATGTGACTATAAGGAGATAAACACAAGGGAGTTTTGGAGGGACGGTGAAATTGTTCTATATCTTGAATGTAGTGATAAGCTATGAGAATTACCTGTGTTAAAATTCACAGAACTGTACACCAAAAAAGTCACTTTCGCTGTATGACAATTCAAAAACAAAATTAATTAGATTCAAAAAACAAAAAGGAAAAAGGAAAGCCTGCACCTGGAATCAAGAAATCAGTTTTGCTCAGGAAATTAAGGCAGACCCAGCATGGTCTGAAATATATGCCTCAGTCCTAAAATTGAGAAAAAAAAAAAAAGGAAGGTGAATAGAAGATGGACTGATTTAAGCTCAGGGACAAGAAAAATGTCTTTTTAAGAAGGCGGAGGGGCACCTGGCTGGTTCAGTTGGAAGAGCATGTGACTCTTGATCTCGGGGTTGTGAGTTCGAGTCCCACACTGGGGGTAGCGATAACTAAAAAAAAAAGACCCCCGCTGTAAAAAATATATTTAAAAAAAAAAAAAAAGGCTGAGGTCTTAGGGTGTGTGTGTGTGTGTGTGTGTGAGTGTGTATGAAATGAAGCATTTATAAAGGGAAAAGGATATGCACCCAGCTCTAACAACTGAGTCCACGGTTGAGGAGACAAATCTTTGTTCATCAAAGTCATGGTGACTCCCTTCCATCATCTTTACCCAGCAAGGTGAACTGGTTCTAAAGCACCGAGTTAGCCTAAACAGACACCTTGAGAATGATACCCACAGGGTGGGTAGGAAAACACCCTTGCTGAGCCTCAGACATTCCTCCAAAATACTTCCTGGGCCAGGAAACCCCACTGTTAATGTTAAAAAAAGAGAGACACCCTTTTATCCAAGCCTATATACATGTTAAAATAACACACCCATGACCACAGACTTTCCTCTGTAAGTATCTCTCAGTTCTTGCGTGCTCAAACACATCCTTCAGTGGAATAACTATTCCAGAAGTATGGGGGCTCAAGGGGTCCTGTGACTTTTGCTACTCCTTTGAGTATAAGATTTATTCTCAATAAACTCTATCATAGCTACAACGTGAGTTGCTCGTGTTGTAGCAACTTGCAATGTGCATGACAACCTTATGAGAATTGGGAGACACCACTGAAGAGAAGGGCAGTTGTAGGAAGTGATTTCAGAAAATCTGGACTGAATTGAGAGGAAAACACACTGAGGATCAGCATCAAATATCCAAAGAATTACTCGGTAAGTTTCAGGATGACAGAGGTTTTGGAAACAACAAGAAGTAATTCTCTGTACCCTAAAGAAATATGCTAGCCAAATTTATGGGATTATGGCTCTAAGGAGAGGCATAGCAAAGATGAACCATATGAAAGGGGATGTAGCCAGGGCAGTAATACAGTCTGGTTCTGATGGGAAAACATGTCCTGAGTGGGACCATGCAATTCAAGGAGGTAAAAGCGGACAAGATTTCTCTGTACAGTGGATGCCTTTAGAAGAATAACAATTTATGTTCCATATAACTCACTAAGGAAGACCCCACAGGACAGAACCTAGAAGAATATGTTTTTTAAAAATTGTATGCTAGAGAGCAAAGAGAAGGTAAAAGGGAGGAAAAACACTCAGATCCAGCACGCAGAGAAGGAGAGAAGGAGGAAAAAGTGAGGAGACAATTCAATCTTTGGCAACTTAATTGAAAAGACTAGGGAGGGTGATGCTTGAAAAACATACCAATTCAAAGCCTAGAACCTTCCAAATCTAAGGTAAAAATAGTACCGTCATTAATACCATCATGGGAAATTCTTCCATTTGCATTTTCACTTATTCCCTCCTGACCTCTGTGCTACTATTGTCATACATTTAACTTCCATAGTGTCATAGATCCCATTGTTATTATTTCATTTAAACCACTAAATATCCTTTAAAGAGTTTAAATAGTAAGAAAACAAAAAAAGATCTTTTTTTGTCCATTTATCTATCGAGTTACATTTTTGGTGCTCTTCATGCCTTCGTGTAGACCCATATTTCCATCTGGTATCATTTTCCCTTCTGCCTGAAGGAAATTCTTTAACATTTCTCATAGTGTCAGTTCTGGGTTGATGGATGGATTCTTTTCCCCCTCATTATGGGTTGTATTTTCCTGCTTCTTGGCACACCTGGTAATATTTGATTGGATGCCAGACATTATGAGTTTCACCTTGCTGGGAGCTGTATATTTTTGTGTTCCTATAAATATTCTTGAACTTTGTTCTGGGACACAGGTACTTGGAAACAGTTTCATCCTTTTGGGCTTTGCTTTTTGATTTGCTGGGCAGGTCCAGAGCATGTTTAGTCTGGAGCTAATTCTGCCCCACTGTTGAGGCAAGACCCTTCTGAGTACTCTACTCCATGCCTTGTGAGTTATGCAGTTTTCCAGTCTGATTCGTTGGGAGCAGGCACTATCCTGGCCCTGTATGGAGAGGCAAGCACTGTTACCTCTAATCCTTTCAGGTGGTTCTTTCCTTGGCCTTGCTATTTTTTGCATATGCATGTGCTGCTAGGTATTCTACTGAACATATGAGGGAGACCCTCTGAAGATCTCCATGGTTTGTGTTTATGTTCATGCTCTCTCTCTCTCTAGCTCTCTCTTCTCCAGCACTCCATCCTTGGAGTACTGGAGTATGGAGTACTGGAGTATGATGGAATTTATTGAGAATAAATCTTATACTCCATCCTTGGAGTACTGGAGAGGAGTACTGGAGTACCTTGGTCTCCCAGGACTCTAAGTACTACTCCCAAGTACTGGAGTACCTTGGTCTCCCAGGACTCTAAGCTCCATTCCCTTAACTCAGGAGTCTGCCAGGCTCTGGCTGTGTTCCCCCTCTTGGCACCACCTGGAATCTCTCCCTAGGCAGGGAGTTGGGGCTCTCGTATGGCTAACCTTACTTGTCTCCCGTATCTCAGGGATCCCTGTCCATTGTCGCCTGAAACTTCATGTCATAAAGAGTATTGTTTCATATATTTTATATGGTCTCTTAGTTGTTTCAAGCAGGAGGGTGAATTTGAACCCCTTTACTCCATCTTGGCCAGAAGTTGAATTCCCAATTGAGTTCAAGTTCATAGATCATGGGACTCTAATTTCTTTGGACTTTAATGCACAAAAGCAAGATAATTTGATGTCCAATTCTAATTCCTCTGGAGTTTTATTTCCATGTACTTTGGCAAGCAGATTTACTTTTTAGACTTGAATTTTCCTAGAATCTTCAAAATGGGAGATTTGTATTCCAGTTCAGACCATCTCTATGATGCCAACTTTTCATTATTTAAAAAAGATTATATTTATTTATTTGAGGGGGGCATATGTGGGAGGGAGAGGTAGAGGGAGAAGGAGAAGCAGACTCCTGGCTGAGCAGTGAGCCCAACACGGGGCTCAATCCCAGGACCCTGAGATCATCACCTGAGCTAAAGGCAGATGCTTAACCGACTGAGCCACCCAGGTGCCCCTGGACTTTTCATTTTGATGTTAAATCTCATTGCAGAAACTCTAGTGAACTATATTGCTTCAACTGGCTAAACACAAATTTTGAGGGGGAAAATAAATTTTATGGTTTTATTTATTTTTTTTTCCCAAAATTTATTTTAATTTTTCAGTGTTACAAGATTGATTGTTCATGCACCACACCCAGTGCTCCATGCAGTACGTGCCCCTCTCGATACCCACCACCAGGCTAACCCC
>JAPYYJ010000939.1:0-14917 GCA_028533885.1 Nasua narica
ACTTGTATTGGTCACCCTCAGGCATTAGAATCTTTGCCAGTGATCACCATCCCCCAGTATCTAGAGGCAGCAGGGCCCTGTGTTTCCTCCCCATAACCTCACCAAGTGATTAGTGCAATAAAATATGCCTCCATCATAACTCATGCAAACACTTACCAGCAAGAACAATCCAATCCATCAGAAAATCCACTTGGCTCTACCTTTAAGACACATGTTGAATTTGACCACTTCTTACCCTTCTGCTCCACCACTTGGCCTTGAGCCACTACTACCGAGCACCAGAGGGATAGCACAGCCTCCTCCTTACTCCCACCCTGGCCCCTCTAACAGCCTATTCACGACCCAGCAGCCAGATCTTTTATAACGTAAGTCAAATAATCTTTCTCCACTACATAGACCTGTGATCAATATCCATCTCACTCAGCATCAAATTCAAAGTCCTCACTATGGCTTACAGGTTCTACATGATTTGGCCCCTATTACCTCTCTCTTTTCACAGTCTCTCCTGCCCTCATTCTGTTCCAGGCACTCTGGCCTCCTTGCCCTTCCTGGAACACACCAGGTGTGCCCACTCCATGGCCTTGGCAGTGTCCGGAAACTGGCTGGAGTGGAAACTTCCTTTTTTTTTTTTTTTTAAGATTTTATTTAATTATTTGACAGAGAGAGATTTGACAGGAGTGTGAAATCACAAGTAGGCAGAGAGGCAGGCAGAGAGAGGGGGAAGCAGGCTCCCCGCAGAGCAGAGAGCCCGATGCGGGGCTTGATCCCAGGACCCTGAGATCATGACCTGAGCTGAAGGCAGAGGCTTTAACCCACTGAGCCACCCAGGTGCCCCTGGAGTGGAAACTTCCTATTCCCAGACATCTGCCCTACTGACTTCCTCACCTCCTTCAAGTCTTTGCTCCAGTGTCACCTTCTCAAGGAGGCCCCAATCGACCACTTCATTTAATATTGCAACATGGCAGCCCGCCTCCATTTCTCTTAACGTGCTCAACTTCTACAGTTTCTTGGATTACTTAAGGCTTTCCTTTTTTTTTTTTTTTAAGATTTTATTTATTTTGAGAGAGAGCGCATGCGCCAGAGAGCAAGCACTAGTAAGGGGAGGGGCGGAAGAAAAGGGAGAGAGAATCTCAGCAGACTCCCTGCAGAGTGCAGAGCCTCAGCGCTCAGTGTGGGGCCTGAGTTGGGCTTGAGTTGGGCTCTAGGTGGGACTCTGTGAGGGGCTCCTTGTGGGGCTTGATCTCACAACCCTGAGATCTTGGCCTGAGCCAAAATCAAAAGTCAGATGCTTAACCGACTGAGCCATGCAGGTGCCCCTTCATAAGACTTTCTAATATGCTGTGTAATTTACTTATCTGTTAGTTCTGTTGTTTCTTGTCGGTCTCTCTCTGCTGGAATGTAGGCTGTTTTGCTCACTCATATCTCAAGCACCCAGAATAATGCCTAACGTATAGCAGATGCTTAATAAATATTTACTGGATTTAAAAGAGGCACCAACCCCCCCAAATGCCTGAACCAATAAACTCAATAAAATCCCATTTCTTCTTATCCTTTTCAAGCACTCTGAATGAAAGGTTCCGAAATGGATGTAACAGGAGTCTCTGGCCTCGATCAGCAACCCATCTGGGCAGATCGTGACAGTGTGGGAATGAAGGATATGGGACCAAATGGAATTCGGGACCTGGCAGTTTGGCTTCTGATCTTGCCGGATGCTCTTGGTGGCAATATTCATGGTAAGAAAAAGTTTTAACAGCACCTGTGATTTTTAGGGAGCACTGAGAAATTGAGGGGGGAGTGTATGCACAGGTTGAAAGGCAGTCCCGAATGTGACAAATAGACTGAAGGTTAAGAGCACATGAAGGCCTCTCACCTCAGAAGCTAACATCGCACCCTTCCTGCAAGAACTCATGGCTTCACAGAGTTTGCCTTTTGATTTTCTCACTGTGTTCCTTTGGTCCTGTGAAATGGTAAATTTGTTTTAAAAAATCAACTTCCTGGAGAGTAAGTTACAAAGGGAAGGCCCATCTTTATGTTCGCATTTATAACAAAAGTGGGAAACTCAGATAGGGTACTTCCATGGCTGGGGGAAGATTCTGGTCAGAATTTTCCAGCTGAGAGTTGCTTTATGGTTTTCCACTCAAGGAGCCAAAATGATGTCTCAAGAAAGGTTAAAAAAAAAAGCCATCGCTCATTCCATTTTGTGAGAGTAATTCCCCAAAGTAGGTTAAAGCAATAATAATAAAAGTATTTTCAAGGCTAAATACTGTCAGTGAACAAATACAAAGGAAAACAATGAGTGTTTTTGCTGCTCATATGGGATACCGCTAGAGTACCTTTTCAGATTCTCTCAGCTTCACATTTCTCCAGGCTCCTGAGCTCCTTGCCCTGCCCCAACTGCCTACAAGGTCACTGACCCAGTGCAAGCCCCGGGGGCAGGTCAGCCACAAGCTTGAGCCTCTGGCAGATGGAGTTCCAGGAAGCAAAGCACCGTAAGTAGGTTGAATAAGGAATTTCCTATGGGAATTAGACCTCTACATTTGTGGAAGGAGCTGGGGAAGTGAGTCTGGAAAGGGGTTGCCAAGATCAGAGACCAGCCCTCATACAGATGAAGCAGTCCAAACGTTTGGTGAAATCTGGAAGCTGGGCACATCCAGCTACTGCAGTGGGACCATCAGGAGAGAGTTGGTCCATGGAAGGTTATGGCCTTGGCAGCCACCACCTCTGGAAGTGTCTGCAAAGAGTCTGTTAGCCCAACTGTGGTCATAGTTATTGGGCAGAGGAGAACACGGAGCACGGACCACTGAGAACAAATAGGAACACTCTTGCACATGGACATTTGGCTCTTGCCACGTCTAGTCAATGACAACTTTTAGGTGTAATTTGCTGCTGCTTTGCTTTTGCCTGCCAAGTCTCCAGCAACTTTAGTTTTATCCATCCGGACGCATATAGACCTGGAAAGTAGAAAAGAGGATTCTGGGAAATACAGCTTCCAGCATAACCAAGTTGTCTATACAACAATTCAGCACAAATCCCATAGCATGGTTGCAGAGGATAAATTTGCTGCTCAGGCAGCTGCCAAAGGAGTCAGATGATTCAGCCTGGAAGCTGGGTAGTGAACCACCCGCTCGTGGTTTTCCAATGGGAAATAGGAGATGAGAGGGAGATTGGAGGTAAGTTTCTTCTTTGGTCCTCGCTTTGATAGACGGTTGTGTCTGTCCACAAACACTTTACATGGCCAAGCAACTGTGTCTTTTCAGGTTCATGAAGCATAGACCAGGTTGGGAACATCATTATTTGCTTCCCATTCTTCCCTGTCACATTTCCTCTTTTCCTTGCTCTTGATGCCCAGGTATTGTATCTTTCAATGAAGCATTAGCACATCATCCTTCCTAAGAAACCCCAGCTAAAATAGTACACCATAGAAAAATTGTAATGAAAATGAAGTGTGAGGGTGCCTGGGTGGCTCAGTAGGTTAAGAGTCTGCCTTCGACTCAGGTCATGATCCCAGGGTCCTGGGATCAGGTCCCACATAGGGCTCCCTGCTCAGCGGGGAGCCTGCTTCTCCCTCTCCCCTGCTCCTCCCCTCACTTGTGCTCTCTCTCTCTCTCTCTCAAATAAATAAATAAAATCTTAAAAAAAAAAAAAGAAAATGAAGTGTGAGAGTTGTATGAAGTGAAACGATGGTGGGAACTATGATTCATATGAAGCTCCATTCATTTGTAATAGTATTTTACGAATACCAACTTCTTTCACTGAAAAATTCCATGAACAGGTATTTCTTTGAGACAAGTAAAAGGAATGAATCAGGAAGCAGAGATCCTTTTAGCCAACATATGACTTGTGACCTAAACTCTTAGCAAGAATATACACTTAACGAAAGCATTGCTCTCGGGCAACTTCTGAGCCATAACCCTGGCCATAGCTCAAAAAGCAGCGAAAAGCCCGTTATTCATATTCATATATCTCCGCCAGTCTGAGTTTTCAAAATACTGATGCAGAGAGTGGAAAAGCCACCTTGATACACAATGGAGGCTCTCTCGAATCTGCCCGTTTCCATAGGAGTAGTGCCATCATACCCTATTTGATCATTCATCAATGAGACAAGTAGAGCACTTCTTTCTGATATTTAAAACTATTTTTAAAATAGTAAAGCACACAGATACTATGGAATAGAGTGAAAAGTGTGCAAGGATTCCTAAGATAAAACGGGTTTAAGTGGCGGTAGCTCCTCACCCCCCACCCCCCCACCAGTACTTTATGATTCTCTGTCCTTGGAAGAGAAAAACTTTGAGAAGTACTTGTTTAGATCAAGGACGCTGCGTGTGTTCTCTCTCATCACCTTTCATGCTTCTGTATTTTCTTGTATATGGGGTTTGACTTTTCCCCTCTTCTTAGCTAGAGGGGCTTCAGTGGTTTCTGCCAGTGGAACCCGGATGGAAGGAGTGGGAAGGTGGTGGTGGTGAAGGGAGGGTCAGCGCTCCAGTCCTTCCCTTGAGGGGATTGTCTTCACAGGGAAGGAGTTCTGGTGAAACTGCGACGTGTCCCAGGGTCCAGCACCTATTATTTTATAATAGGACAGTATGAGAACGGTGAAACACCATCACTGAGTTGCTTCAGAGGGTAGCAATGTCTTCAATTTTTGAAGGCACCCTCCCCCTCCGCCCCATCCAATCTGAACGCCTAGACAGCCCATAGTGCACTTGAGCGCTGTTTTTTTAATAATTCATGTTAGGTTCAATCACTGTTGTCTGGATTTCCCCCCCTTAAGACGGTGATGACAGAAATGTCTTGAAATACTTTTGACATTTCCTCAGTCATTCATTTGCAGAAGAAACGTCTGTGCAAATATTTAAATTACCCCGTCCTTGGAACAAATTTGCCTGCAGATTAATCTACCCTAGGGTATAGGCTGGGAACGGTCTAAAGGTGGAAGAGTTTAAGGGAGTGGGAAGGATTGTAGTGCGGTGGAGCTTTAAGTAACGGATCCTTTTTTCACCGAACCTAAGTGTTTCTCTGAGCCAGGGAAGTTTTGGCTCCGAAGTGTCAGGGACTTGGCGGGGGGGGGGACACACTGGGAGTGGGGATTGGTGCGGGCAGGCACACACAGTCCTGTGTGTTTACTGACCAGCCTGAAAATCGGCCCAAGACAGGGCAGGGGCTGGGTAGTGCCTCCCGGGAGGCCGCCGGGCTGCTGTTTTCGTTCTGATCCGCTCTCCCACAGCGCTGGGAGAGACTGCGCTCCAGGCCCCCAACGCCGGGGCCGTTCCGGGCCAGCCCTGGAGAACTGCGGCCGGCCCACCTCCACGGGCCCGGGCGGGCGGGGGCGCTGCTGTGGTTCTTAGGCCCGGAGACGCCCGGAGGGGGTCTCCACGGCGGTTATCTCTGGACGCCAGGGGTTCCCACGGGGGTCGGGCCGGGGGGCGAGCCCAGGTGGTGGAACTCCGCGCGTCGGAGGCTCCGCGAACCCGGCCCGAGGCTCTCTCGGCCGCGCGGCGAAGGGTGCCGGCGGCGGCGGGCGCGCGGCGGAAACCTCAGCCGCCTGCGGTGCCACTCCGGCCTGGGCCGCCCGCGGGAGCCGGGGGCGGGGAGCCCAGAGCACCGCCCCGCCAGCGCGCCCCGCCCGTGGGAGAGGAGGGGCTGCGGCGCCGTGGACCACTGGAGGCGCAGCGCCGCCGCCGCCACCGCCACTGTCGGTGCTGGAGTCCGCGGCTCCGCGCAGGCAGCGCCCGCGCCTCCGCTCCCCCGCTCCCCGGCCAGTCCGCGCGCCCGTCTGCCCGCCCGCCTGCCCGCCAGGGCCGCCTCCCGCCGCTGCCGCCGCACAATCGGCGGCGCCGCTGCTCGCCTTCCAGGTAGGTGTCCTAGCGCAGAGGGGACCCCGGGAGCCGACACCGCGGTGCCCGCACCGCGGCCCGGGGGCATTGTGCGCGTCCGGAGGGCCGAGGACTCGGGAGGGGCGCGCGGGTGGGCAGCCGGGCTTTGGGCCCTGGAGGCGTCGCCGCCCACTGGAGTTTCCCCTGGCCAGTGAGCCCCGGCGGCGGGGGCAGCGATGCCGGTCCCGCCCCAAGACCAAGGTGGGAGGGGGGAGTCTGGGTCAAGGTCCCCGGCTCGCCACCCTCCCTTCCCCCTCGTTTTTGGGGAATTTCGGCGTCTGGCTCGCACGCCCGCATTCCTCCGCGCAGCCGGGCACCCCCGCTCCGCCAGGCTGCCGGGGATTGAAGCTGGGGCCGGGAGAAGGACTGATGTAATTGTCAGCGGAGAACCGAACCCGCGCGGTGAGAGCGCCGGTGCCCGCGCCCGCTCCTGCTAACGCCTACGCCGCACCTCCCAGCGAATCCGGGGAGCCGAGAGGAGCGGCTGGGGAAGTTGTGCATTGGGTTTTATTGTGCGCGTGCACTGCGGACTGCCCTCGCGGGGCATCCCTGTCCACCGGCTGCTGGCTCCCCTGCAGCCTTCCCTGCAGCTTTGGTCCACACCTCCAGCCAGGGCCGAGTCCGCCTTCCCTGGTTCAGACCGGGACAGTGTTTGCATTGCAGTCAGGACGTGCTTCCCCCGCATCGAGCCCAGAGATGCCCGCATATCGTGTCGCCGGGGATGCTGGGGGAGGAGGGGAAGGGAGACCTGGAAAGGAAGCCGGAAAGAAGTAATGACACTAGCAGATTTTTTTTTTTTAAGCCTCTACTGTTGTGGGCACATCTGCATGACACCTTTGAAGCTGTTTTTGGAAGTTATGACCAGGTACCGATTTTGTGCCAATTCTGTGGTATACCTAACAGTAGCTTAAACATAGAGACCCAAAGCTGGGGAAAGCATTACATAATGGACATGAAGCAAATGACACGAAACTAAGTGAACCCACTGGGTTGCCAAATTCTTTCTTTCTCCCAGATGCAAAGTCCTATAGGTTTTTTCTTTTCTCCACACGAATTTCCTTTTTTTTTTTTTTAAAAAAAAAAAAACGTTGAACTAGTTTTAGCAAATTGTATGTTACAGTCACTTGCGACTTTTTTTTCCTAAATAAAACAATTTGGCCTTGACATCTTAAGTTAAAAAAATTGCATGCTAGCGGATAGTTGTGTATCACGGAGCTGATTCGTAAATGTATAGTCTTTCGTCAAAGGTAAAATTTAAAAATATCCCATCTTAATATCATTAACTTTGTTTTCCTCTTGGTTGTGTTTATCCTCCCTCTTCCACCCCCGTTTGTTTTTTGGAAGCATTTCTACAGTTTGAGGTACTGCAAACTCACAATGTTGATAATCCTATCCAATGCTACAGCATTGCAGATACAAAGACTAATAATAAATGAACACAGTAACTCAGAGTGAGCAGAGTTCCCAAGGTCGAAGGGAAGCTGCAGTGTAACTCCGCTATAATCACCTATAGAGAATATGCCTTGTCCTCATTGAGTTACAAGGAAGGTCCTGATTGGTGGAATATTATTCCTATTATTTTTTTACCCCTGAATTTCTTGTGTTTCCCCCTAAAAAATAATTTTTTCTCAATATGGAAACAAAATATTTCAATTAAAATCTTTGCTTTTAGAAAACCTAAAAATCCTGTTTTTGCTGATTTTTTTTTTCAGTTTTGTTGTTGGTAACTCAATTATACATGCAATAGATGGATTCCTTTGGGGATATCTCAGTTTCAAATTATGGTAGTGTATCAGATATCTCCTGGTATATAGTGTGATATGATTCTGCTGGACTTTTTCAGGAACACGTAAGTTTTCTCGTCTCTAGATTGCTTTAACCTTATGTTAACTGTACTCTGACAAAAGGGATAAAGTCCTTCTAAGACGAAATATTTGTGCTTGGAGATCTGTAGTACCACCCCAGAAACAGAATTAGGCTAATGCATAAGTAGGTAAAAGTTTTATATGACTTTATTCATGAAACTGTTGGATTAGGGAGAAGATTCAAATTTGATTAAAATGCCTTGGTTAGGTAGCATTCAGTGATCATTCAGTGGATAATCACTTATGAGCATCCATCTGTTCCATTGGTCTAGGTACTGTGGGAAATACAAATAAGAATAAAAAGATGTCTCTACCTTCTTGAGTTTGTAGTCTAGTTTAGGGGGATAAGTCATAAGTTCTCAAGAGGTTATTTTTTGTTTTTTGTTTTTCCTAACTGCAAAGGTTAAGTAATGGTTATAATACTTTTTTAAAGTTTGTTTTTAATCTTGCAAAAAAGGTCTCATACTACACATTGACTTCTGGGAATTTTTTTCTTCTCAACATTATGTCACCATGATTCATCCATGTTGTATATAGCTGAGATTCACTGACTTTCATTTCTGTACATGATTCCATCATGTATCTGTAGCCATTATGTTTCCCTGTTCTGCCAATGGCTTTTTTTCCCCCCACTTGAAAAAAATTTGCAGAGTGCTGCTCTGGCCATTCCTGCTTCCTGGGGCACATGTGCAAATGTTTCTTTTGGGGAAATCCCAAGGTACAGAATTGTTGATTTGTAAGATGTGTGGGTATTCATTTTCCTAGATATTGCCAGATTATTTCCCAAAATTGGTGCACTAATTTACACAAGTCAGAGAAATAAGCAAACACAAATCATCAAATACAAACAAGCATTTGTACAGGTATGTGTGTTGAAATACCTGTTTTGTTTGTGTGTTTTAAAGCAGGAGGATAAACTTAAAACCTAGGACAATAGTTGTCTTCTGAGAGGACCAGGGGGATGGCATGGGGAGGAACACATAGGTGGATATAAGTTATTGGTAATGATCTAGTACCTAGAGTAAGTTCATAGGTGATCACCATGTTGAAAGAAAGAAAGAAAGAAAGAAAGAAAGAAAGAAAGAAAGAAAGAAAGAAAGAAAGAAAGAAAGATAGATCTCATACATGGATCAGGAATAATTTAAAATTCTAAGGAAAAAGAAAATAAGGACAATATAGAGTTATCATCAGGCAGACCAGACTCCTGTACCAAAATACCCACAAGATGTCAGTTGAGGGATAAGGAAGCAGTCCCTGTGTATAGGCAAGTATTGTGTAGAGTTCATGGCAGAGGCTTACAGGAAAGATGAGCAGGAAGTGGCCTTGTTGAGAAGAGGAACCTCAGCCATCTTGGACAGAGGAAATGAACAGAAGTGGAAGAAGCCATGGGGAATTTTCCAACCATGAACCACTCAAAGAGTTTATTAAAAAGTCTGTAGAGAACTGATAGATTGGGGATGGGAGTGGAGAGGGGGAGAGATTCAAGGCAGCATCTCTGGTTTGGAAGCTGTGGATTGAGGTGAGAGTTCTCTGTTTGGAGAGAACTAAAAAGAAAGAATGGCTTTTAAAAGACGCTGGGAGAAGAATCCAAGGCTTAAGATCCTAAAAAAGAAGTTGTGGTAGGAGCTTTTAGCCTGATTTAGACATGTCATGTGTGGGGTGATCAATATTCAAGTTAATGTTTGAAGATATGAACTTGGAGCTGGTGGGCAGTTAGGACACTCACAATGAAGACCGATTTTCTAAGGATGTATCAGGTGCGTGTGGAAGAGGACGTAAAATGCCTTTGTAATTTTTTATTGTGTAAAGGAGGTAAATGCTCAGTAGGTTAAGGTGTGCAGAAGATGTTTTGGATTGACAGGAAGTGGGTTCATGGAATTGAGAGTGTGTTGGCATTACAGTCAGAAGAGTTGGAATCAAATCTTTCTTGACAGTTTACTAATTGTGTGTAATTTGGGGAAACAGACCCCTCTGATCCTCTGTTGTGGCACACGTAAATGAAGATACTAATAGCCACTTCCCATGAGTGCAGGGAACGGGATGTGATTGAGGGACTAGAGCCTTGCAGGCTGAGGTTTGCTTTCATGCTGTTTCCCATCTAATGTTGCAAAGGAATGGCATATACATTTATATTCTCTGACATATACTTACTTGAAAAAGATAAAGGATTTCAACTCTTGAAGTTCTCTTCATTATAATAAAGAGTTGCTTATGCTCTCCTGTGCGGACAGGATAGGGCTTTTTATTTCTAGGGCTATTCTGGAGTAGTATATAGTGTCATTTTGATTGCATACCATTTTAGCTGGCATTCTGATTTGTAAATATTATGCTAGGTATTCAGCATTTCCTCATCCTATTGTAAAATTCATTTTCTGATTTTGCTTATATTTCTCGACTTCTTCTCATCCTCTGTAATGTTTTTTTCTCACTGATTTCGCACCAGCTGATACAATGATTCGTGACTGGATAGTTTTCTCCAAGGCAGTCTAATCCTCAATTGCCTTTCCTTGGCATAGTGATTTGGAGAACATCTTGACATCTTGCTGGTAGTTCCAACAGCAGTTGAATGGAAATGTGGCAATATCTTAAAGAAAAAAAGAAAAGAAAAAGAAAAAGACAGACCACCCGAAGGAAAAAGTTTGTCAAAAGTTTGTCGTTTACATTACAGTCAGAAGTTATCAAAAAGCTCCTAAAAGAGGGGCGCCTGGGTGGCTCAGTTGGTTGAGCTGCTGCCTTTGGCTCGGGTCGTGATCTCGGAGTCCTGGGATGGAGCCCCGCATCCGGCTCTCTGCTTGGCGGGGAGCCTGCTTCCTCCTCTCTCTCTGCCTGCCTCTCTGCCTACTTGTGATCTCTCTCTCTGTATCAAATAAATAAATAAAATCTTAAAAAAAAAAAAAAAGCTCCTAAAAGAGTCGAGAACTCTCTTTTGAGAAGCCTCTGTTTTTTAGGGATGATTAGTCATAGCCTTCACTTCAGTTACACATTCCCTACATCCCCTAAATAGATATAAATATTTAATGATTTGAAATCCAGGCTGTACTCAGTAGCTTTGGTCAAAACAATGAGCAAAAATTAATTTTCGGGATAACTGACATGATCTGCATCTCACTTGGTGAAAGTGGCGGTCTGCTCTTCTGGCGTGGTTCTCAGTTTCCAGGAACTTGGGAGGAAGTTCTGCGTCCCTACATTCAGTTACCAAACCCCAGGCTGATCACTTTGACGGAGAGGTGACCAGCATCTGTGGGTCTCCAGTGAATGGGACATGGGCCATCAAGTGCCTTTCTTCATTCAGCCCCTCTTTATTGACCACCTACTACGTACCAGACATCCTCTTAAGTGCTGGGTCATAAACCTGTCTGCCCTCAAGGTCTCCCCAAGACAGAATCTATCAAAAACAAATCACTATTGAATATGTATGCGCATGTGGAGGGTGAATCTGGCTTTGGTTTTGGAATTTGCATGAAGTTTCTATTTTTTCTTTTGTTCCTTAAACTTTTCCCAGATTTATGTTTAGACCTCCTTGAATTGAGAGTGCTGTGGGGGAAAAATGTGGTCCCTGCAAAGAACAGTTACTTTAAATGTACTTCTGTTCTATTGACTTTTTAAAGCAGAAAGCTTTAAACTCCTGGCAAGTCCTTTTGTCATGAAGATACTTCAGTGTTATCAAAGAGGGGAAAGAGATCTGGGAAGGGAGAGCTGGGTGGGTGAAGTCAGATTTGTGAGAATGGAATGTGTCTTAGCACTGAGTTGATCTTTAAAGAAAAAAAAAATAGAAAATAGACAAAGATAAATGGCTAATTAAAGATCCAGCTGTATTACAGGGAATTGACTATATTGAATCATAATGGTCGCAGGATGAGGTTCTTGGTGGGTTACAGGAACCCTTCTCTTTGTGTTCACTTACTTTGTGAAGTAGTACAGTTTTTAAAAATCACTTCTTGGGGTGCCTAGGTGGCTCAGTGGGTTAAAGCCTCTGCCTTTGGCCCAGGTCATGATCTCAGAGTCCTGGGATTGAGCCCTGCATCAGGCTCCAACCCCGCCCCCCCCCCCCTGCATTGGGCTCCCTGCTAAGCAGGGAGCCTGCTTCCCTCTCTCTGCCTGCCTCTCTGCCTACCCGTGATCCCTCTCTCTCTCTCTCTCTGTCAAATAAATAAATAAAATCTTAAAAAAAATTAAAATCAGTTCTTTTTTCGTTTTTGAAAGTTTATTTATCTTTCTTAGTAATCTCTACCTGCAGCGGGGTGCTTGATCCCATGACCCCGAGATCAAGAGTCACAGGCTCTTCTGACTGAGCCTGACAGGTGCCCCTTAGGGTAGCATCTGTATTAAAATAAATCATAATGTAAATGTTGAATGTCTTTAAACTGTAAGAATTACATTAATTATAGGAGGCAGAAAAGTCCAGTGACTCTGCTGCTGGTTTGGCAGTTTACTTGAAAGTAAAGCCTATCCTGTGTGAGAATATTCCACCCAGTAGGACCAGTGTCTCAAAATCTATAGTAAGCTGTCGAAAGGCAGAGCTAGAAAGGAGGCCAAAGCAGGTAGCTTACTATCCAGGACAGTCTAAGGAATAACTAAGTTGGAGAGAGTGTTAAGTATGTAACTTAACACTTAAACTTCAAATAAGTTTAAATAAGCAAATATGTAAACAAGTTTAAAAGTAAGTTTACGTAAGTAACATTTTAATAAGATACTGGCAGACTCTCATTTGTCTGTTGACTCTCATCTGTTTGCTCCAGCATTGACGCTGAGTACAAAGAATTTATGATTAATACACCAACAATTATCTTCTCCTTTAGAGACGATGCCTTCTGTTTTTCTCTGCTCAAGAAAATCTGTATATCAATTTACATAAATAAGACACATGAAGAAAAATACTACTCAGGCACTAGAAATGCTTATCTTTGCTGGATGGCTGGTGCTTGGATGACTTTTATTATTAGATTACTAAGATGTTAGAGCTGAAAGAGGTATAAAAAAATCATCTCTTCCAACCTCTCGCATTTTCCGTCTGGGTAACCAGAGGCCCGGAGACTTGCCCAGTGAGATACAAGCCCCGTGTACAAATACAGCTAGAAGATAATGTGCCAAATAATTTACTTCTGTTGGGGGGGTAATAGGAAATAATGCTCTTCCCTAAATTATGGGTAAGTGAATGAAAGAATGAACCAATAGCAACCTCTGCAGTGGAATTTTAACCTTTTTTTTTTGTATCATTCCCCTTCTCGAGTGGCCAGTGTAGAAAGTGAAATCATACATACATACATACATACAAATGCATATATAACATACATACATGATGTACATAGATACATTCTATATATATATAATTTTCTTGGGTTTCTAGAGGAAAGGCTTTGTTCTGAGGGTATGATGAAAGGAATGACACTACAAATATCATTATTTAAAATTTTTTGCTGTTCGCTGTCTTGATCCCTGTAACTTTGTCTTTTAACTCCATGGGCAGGAAAGGATGGAGAAGAATTAAATTATCCTGGGTTAGATACTTTTCTATCTCTTTTCCTTTGGCATTTTCTTTCCCTATGCTAATATAAGAGAAAATCAAAGTGTACAGGGTATTGAGTCAGGAACAGAAAATTAACTTCTACTTTTTTATCTTGCATCATACTGAGGCAATTGTCACCATTGTGCTTAAGACAGAGACCTCTCCACCTTTTGAAAAGAGCATGGAAGTAGAAGGGAGAAAAACAGCAGTATATTTTTAGAATCTTTTTTTCAAAAGTCAAACCTAAAATAAACCTGGCCTCAATTTTTAGCAATAGCTTTATTTCACATCTGCTATACCAGTGCCCAAGTTTTATCCTAATTTGAAGAAGTTACTTTGATTTTTTTAATACATAATGCCATGTTGCTATGAGTAACACACTATGATCAATTACTAAAGCTTAAAGAATAAAGTATCTAAAAGAATATTAAAATTAAAAAATTTTTTCCATGTCATTTCTAGAGGTAAAGTCTGATTTTTATTTTAAATTAAGATAACATTTTTGCTTTCTGTTTATCTGTCACGGCTAGACAATCTTTTGCATATTCGCACCCCATCAGGCAACAATCTGAGCAGTTTTTGTTGTATAATTTTCCTAGAATAGAAAAAGTAGCACAGTTTGAATGGCATGTTGATTATGAAAAGACATTAATGAAATTCTTTTTGATCTCAATAAACTTCAAATCGAAGCAAGAAGTATAAAAAGAATGTGATCTCCAAGGTAGGCCAAGCAAACGTAGGGTTCATGTGCAACTCCATGAAGAAAGCAAAGGAAGAGAGAACAAAATCGGCAAGAGCTCAGGGTAATGGAAGAGGAAGGTCAAGGAAGGGAATAGATGGCTATTCTATCCCAGCTTGTCTTCCACTCTCTTTTCAATCCCATCTGATGGAGGGAGGATATGAGGGAGGATATCTGTCTCAACACTTTAAAAAAAAAAAAACAAGCTTTTAAATGTTTTGAAGAACATAGAATGAGTAAGATGAAAAAACTGCTAAACGCCATTTAAGGAAAAATATTATCTGTACCAATAGAAGGTAAACGTTACCACATGGGAAAGAAACTATAATATGTCACAAACAAGGTTTAACTCCTTAATATCCAAAGAGCTCCTATAGATCAAATAAGAAAAAGGACTATTAATCTAATAGGGAAGGGGACAACGGAATGAACAGTTGACAGAAAAGGAATTACAAATGGCACTTACAAATATGAAATTATGCTCAACTCATGGTAAGAGAAATGCAATTTTAAATTATTTAAGTTGCCCTTCTCACACTATTAAGTTGGAAAAGATTTTGATGTTTGTTAGTACCTTATGGTGGCAAGGTTTTGGGGGTAACTGACAGGTTCGTGCAATTTTGGTAGGGGTACAAAATAGCCAAGCATCTATGGATAGCAAAATTAAAAATCCACCTACCTTCTCACCCTTGGAAATCTAGGGAATTTTTCTGTAGATAAATAATAAAAGAATAAAAGAAATAATAAAAGAAATAAAATAAAAGAAAGAACAAGAACCATATGATACTCCCAATTGATGCTGAAAAAGCATTTGACAAAGTACAACATCCTTTCCTGATCAAAACTCTTCACAGTGTCGGCATAGAGGGCACATTCCTCAACATCATCAAAGCCATCTATGAAAAACCCACAGCGAATATCATTCTCAATGGGGAAA
>JAPYYJ010000094.1:0-16782 GCA_028533885.1 Nasua narica
ATAATTTGTTCCAATATACCATCCACCCCTTTCTCTCTTTCTTCTTCTTCTGGAATCCCAATTATTCTAATATTGTTGCGTCTTATGGTATCACTTATCTCTCGAAGTCTCCCCTCGTGGTCCAATAGTTGTTCATCTCTCTTTTTCTCAGCTTCTTTATTCTTTGTCATTTGGTCTTCTATGTCACTGATTCTTTCTTCTGCCTCATGTAATCTAGCATTAAGAGCCTCCATTTTTGTTTGAACCTCATTAATAGCTTTTTGATTTCATCTTGGTTAGATTTTATTTCTTTTATTTCTCCTGAAAGGGATTTTATTTCTCCAGAAAGGGATTCTTTAATATCTTCCATGCTTTTTTTTTGAGCCCAGCTAGCATCTTGATAGCTGTCATTTTGAACCCTATTTCAGACATATTACTGATGTCTGTATTACCTAGGTCTCTAGCTGTCGGTACTGTCTCTTGTTCTTTTTTTTTTTTTGTGCTGAGTTTTTCTGCCTTGTCATTTTTTCAAGCTAAGAATAGATGAGTGAGAGAGAAAAGTACTCTGAAGTTCCACAGTGTTCACTGATTGATGAACTTGGGGTTGGCTGGCTATTCTCACTGATCTTTTGGGGAGGGGCCTTTTGAACTTGGTTTGCAGATGTCTTTGCCTGAGGTGGAATTGCTCTGCCGTTGCCCAGGGACGGGCCAAGCAATTCGCTCAGATTCGGTCTAGGGAGTCTTTGTTCCCTGTGCACTTTCCGTACTGCCCTGGAGGCCGGGGAATGCAAATGGCGGCTCCTAGTCTCTGTCTGGAGGAGCTGAGGGCTGGAGTCCCAGATCCTCAGCATGCCCTCAGCGGAAGGCAGTCAATCACTCCCGTCTCTCTGGTCCCCACCCAAGCTCCGATCTCTGTCACCAGTGGCGGAGCATTTCTATCTCTGGTGTGAGGCCACGTCTGGAGTCTCCAAACCCAGCAGATTCCTGCTGTGTGCTTCCTGCCACTCCTCCCTGAGGAGGAAGGAAGGGGTCTCTCTGGAGCTTCGTCCTGTGGGGTCCCTGCTCGAAGAGCCATGGCCTGACTGTGCCTTGGATCATGGTCTAAGGCAAACCCGAGCTGATAGCTCACTGCGCGGCTCCTTCTCTGCCACCGCTTTCCTCTCCCTAATATGGGAGCTCTGCCACACTCAGACACCCCGGTCCCTTTGTGACCTTATGGGTTCTGAAACCACACTGTTCCCACAACTGGTAACCCCCCACCCCCAACCCCCTGCTTAGCGTCTGCAGTGATGTCCCTCAGCGGAGCAGAGTCCAAAAGTTCCGATTTTTGCCCTGGGCTCTGTAGCTCTCAAGAGCTGGCCCATCCCTCTATGGTCTCTCTTCCTGTTGCTTTATATTCACTTTTTCAAAGGTCTTACCTTTCAGAAAGTGGTCGATTTTCTGCTCCTAGAATTGCTGCTCTTCCTCTCTTCTCTCTCCTGTTGAGTATGTTGACTTTTAGGATGGTTTGATAACGATCTAACTTAACTTCTGGGATCCGACTCTATCTCAACCTCCTACACCTCTGCCATCTTCTCTTCCTCCAATACTTAAATCTTTATCGTCTGGAATCAATTTTCTAATTTCTTTCTACAGTTTCATTGTTAGTGTATAAGAAAACAACCGATTTCTGTGCATTGATTTTTTTCCTGTCACAGTACTGAATTGCTATATGAGTTTTTGTAATCTGCGGTGGAGAGTTTTTGATTTTCCACATAAAGTATCATGTCGTCTGTGAAGAGAGAGAGTTTGGCTTATTTTTTCCCCAATTTCAATACCTTTTATTTCTTTTTGTTGTCTGATTTCTGTTGCTAGAACTTCTAGTACTATGTTGAACAAGAGTGGAGAGACTGGGCATCCTTGTTGTGTTCCTCATCTTAAGGGAAGGGCTCTCATTTTTTCCCTATTAGGAATGATATTTGTTATGGGTTTTCATACATGGATTTTATTAAATTGAGGATTGTTCCCTCTATGCCTGTACTGGTTAGAGTATGAATCGCAAATTGATGTTGTATTTTGTAAAATGCTTTTTCTGAATCAAGTGAGAGGTCCATGTTGGTCTTCTCTATTCTCTTATTAATTTGTTCTATCACATTGATTGATTTGAGAATGTTGAACCACTCTTGCATACCAGGGATAAATCTCACCTGGTCATTTTGGATAAACTTTTAATGTAGTGTTGGATCCTATAAGTTAAGATACTCTTGAGAATCTTGGAATGCATGTTAACCAGGCATATTGGTCTATAATTCTCTTTTTTGATATGGTCTTTGTCTTGTTTGGGGAACAAGGTAATGCTGGCCTCATGGAAAGATACTGAAAGTTTTCCTTCTGTTTGTATGTTTTGAAACAGTTTCAGGAGAATAGGTATTCTTTCTTCTTTTATTTTTATTTATTTATTTTTAAAGATTTATTTATTTATTTTGACAGAGAGAGAGAGATCAGAGAGACAGTAGGCAGAGAGTCAGGCAGAGACAGAAGTGGATGCGGGCTTCCTGCTGAGCAGAGAGCCTATGTAGGGCTTGATCCCAGGGCCCTGAGATCATGACCTGAGCTGAAGGCAGAAGGCTTTAACCCACTGAGCTACACAGGCACCCCTTATTCTTTTAATGATTGTTAGAATTCCCCCAAGAATCCATCAAGTCCTCGAGTCTTATTTTTTTTGGGGGGGGGAGGTTTTGATTACTGCTTCAATTTCTTTGTTGGTTATTGGTCTGTTCGGTTTGTCAATTTCTTTCTGTTTCAGGTTTGAAAATTTAAATATTTCCAGGAATGGATCCATTTCTTCTAGGTTGCTTAAATAACTGACATATAGCTGTTGATAATAATTTCTGGTGAGTGTTTCTACTTCTGTGGTGTTAGTCATAATCTCCCCCTTTCATTCATAATTTTATTAATTTGAGTCCTTTCTTTTTTGGATTTGTTTGGCCACTGGTTTATCGATCTTAATTCTTTTAAAGAACCAGCTTCCAGGGCCCCTGGGTGGCGCAGTTGGTTGAGTGACTGCCTTCAGCTCAGGTCATGGTCCCAGAGTCCCGGGATCGAGTCCCACATCGGGCTCCCAGCTCCATGGGGAGTCCGCTTCTCACTCTGACCTGCTCTCTCTCACTCTCTTTCCTAATAAATAAATAAATAAATAAATAAAATCTTTAAAAAAAAAAAGAACCAGCTTCCAGTTTCTTTGCTTTGTTCTACTGTATTTATGCTTTCTCATTTACTGATCTCTACTCTATTCTTAATTATGTACCTTCTTCTGTGTGGATTAGGCCCAATTTGTTGATGCTTCTCCAGTTCTTTTTGGTGTAAAGAGAGTTAGTGTGTTTGGGATTTTTTGATTTTTTTTTTTTGAGTGAAACTTGGATGGCTCTGTATTTCCCCCTTAATACTGCCTTTGCTGTATCCCATAAATATGAATACACTGATGTGTATTCATTCTCATTGGTTCATGAAGTGTTTAAGTTCTTTGATTTCTTGGTTGATCCAAACATTCTTGAGCAGAATGGTCTTTAGCTTCTATGTGTTTGAATTTCTTCTGAACTTTTTCTTGTGATTGAGTTCCAGTTTCAGAGCATTGTGTTCTGCAAATATGCAGGGAATAATGTCAACATTTTGGTATCAGTTGAACCCTGATTTGTGACCCAGTATGTGTTCTATTCTGGAGAAAGTTCCATGTGCACTGTAGGAGTATGAGTATTCTCTTTTTTTAGGGTGGAATGTTCTGTATATATCTATGAGGTTTATCTGGCTAAGTGTATCATTCAAAGCTCTTGTTTCTTTGTTATTTTCTGCTTAGATGATCTGTCTATTCCTGAGAATGGAGTGTTGAGGTCCCCTGTTATTAATGTATTATTATCAATATGTCTATTTATTTTAGTTAATAGCTGGCTTACGTAGTTGGCTGCTCCCATGTTGGGGGCCAAAATATTTACAATTGTTAGATTTTCTTGGTGGATAGACCCTTTAAGCATGATATAGTGTCCTTCTCTATCTTTGACTACAGTCTTTAGCTTAAAATCTAATGTGTCTGATATGAGAATTGGTACCCCAGCTTTCTTTTGAGGTCCATTGGCACGAAAGATTGTTCTTCATCGCTTCACTTGCAGGCTGGATGTATCTTCAGGTTCAAAATGAGTCTCTTGTTGACAGCATATGGCAGGTCCTGTCTTTTTATCTAATCTTCAACCCTGTGCTGTTTTATGGGAGCCTTTAGGCCATTCACTTTGAGAGTGATTATTGAAAGGTATAATTTTATTGCTATTGTTGCATGTAATGTCCTTGTTTCTTTTTTTCCCCTTGTTTCTATAGATTGTAAATTTCTGTTTTATATCACTCTTGGGGTCTTTCTTCTTTTATAATCCCCCCTTAATATTTCTCATAGGGCCAGATTAGTGGTCACATCTTCTTTCAGTTTCTGCTGGATCTGGAAGCTCTTATCTCTCCATCCATTCTAAATGATAGCCTTGCCTGATAAAATATTCTTGGCTGCAGGTTCTTTTCATTTGATACCATGAATATGTCTTGTCAGCCCTTTCTGGCTTGCCAGGTCTCTGTGGACAGGTCTGACATTATTCTGATGTTTCTCCTGCTATGTAAGGAATCTCTTCCCCCTAACTGTCCTTAAGAAGATTTCCTTGGTTCTAAGATTTGCAATTTTTACTATTACATGCCTGGGCGTTGGTCTGTTCTCCTTCATCTTGGGAGGGGTCCTTTCTGCCTCTAGGACACGAATGCTTGTTTTATTCCCAAGACTAGGGAAGTTCTCAGCTAGGATTTGATCAAATATATCTTCTAGTCCTCTCTCTCCCTCCACCTCCTCAGGGATCCCAATAATTCTGACACTGGAACATTTTACACTGTTATTTATTTCTTTAATTCTGTTTTCATGGATTTTAAGCTTTTTGTTCCAGGCCTTCTCCTGTTCCTTGTTTTCAAACAATTTGTCTTCTAGTTCACTAATTCATTCTTCTGCCTCATTTACCCTAGCAGTTTCAGTATCTAGATTAGATTGGATCTCATTGATAGCATTTTTAAGTTCTGCCAGATCAGCTTTCATTGTCATTGTCCTCTTGTTCTTCCATCCTGTCCTTAGGGGGAGGGGCCATCTGCACTGTTACTCAGACAACCCTCTTTGGGCAGAGGTGCTCTTTCCTTGTGGTGAGGGATTGACTTGGTAAAAACCAGTTTTGGGGGCTTTTGTTCTCTGGTGACACTCCCTGGTGGCTTTCCATGTCTCTTCCAAGAGCCAGAGCAGAAGTGACCATATCCAAACTTCTTTCTCAGAACAGAGAGCTCACAGTCTGTTCTCCAGAAATCCCTCCAGGCCACACTCTCTCTGTTTTTGTCTGTGCTGCTAAGAACCTCAGCATCCTGGGGTGTGTGCCCCACAGCAGCACTCCCAGCCCTTGCTTCCACATCCAGGCATGTCTCTGCCCTTTGTGCTTTTAAAACATGCAGCTGCCCCCATTTCACATGCCTGCCCCTGCAGCTTCAGGTTTCATTCTGGGGACTGCCCTAAAGTCCTTTCCCAGTGGCTACCATTCTGTGAATCTGACTACAGAATCGCAGCTCCCTGTTTAATACCTCAAAACCAACTGCCAGAGATATTCCATTTGTAGAGATCTGGATATATCTTCTTACATCTCAGGCTGATTTCGTGAGTGTTCAGAGTGGTCTGGTAGATATCTAGCTCAATTCAGGGGACTGATTGAAATATGTTCCCCTACTCCTGCACCATCTTTCCAGGACCTCCTGGTTCTGGACTTGTTTGTTGAGAATTTTTTGATTACTGATTCAATTGTATTGCTAGTAACTGGTCTGTTTAAATTTTCAATTTCTTTTTTTAAATTTAAATTTAATTCATTAACATATAGTGTATTATTAGTATCAGAGGTAGAGTTTAGTGACTCCTCAATTGCATATAACATCCAGTACTCATTACATCAAGTGCCCTCTTTAATGTCCATCACCCAATTACCCCATCAAGCCAGCAACTCTCAGTTTGTTGCCTATGATCAAGAGTCTCTTATGGTTTGTCTACTTCTCTGATTTTGTCTGATTTTATTCTTCCCTCTCTTCCCTTATGATCTTCAGTCTTGTTTCATAACTTCCACATATAAGTGAAATAATATAATTTTTTTCTGATTGACTTATTATGCCTAGCATAATACCCTCTAGGTCCATTCCTGTTGTTTCAAAAGATAAGATTTAAATTTTTCATTGCTGAGTAATATTCCATTATTTATTATATATCACATCGTCTTTATCCATATGATCCTCTCAATGGATGGAGAGAAAACATTTGACAAAACACAGCATCCTTTCTTTTTTTAAAGTTAAATTTACTTACTTAACATATAGTGTATTATTAGTTTCAGAGGTAGAGTTCAGTGATTCATCAGTCTTATATAATACCCAGTGTTCATTACATCACATTCCTTTCTTAATGTCCATCACCAAGTTACCCTATCCTCCAATCTTTTTCCTCTAGCAACACTCAGTTTGTTTCCTAAAGTGGTAATATACACTAAACAAATAGTAGACCAACACTGAAAAAACAAAAATAAAAAAAGAGAGACAGCAAAGTAAACAGTCAACATAACTAAGAGGCAATCTGCAGAATGGGAGAAGATATTTGCAATTGACATTTCAGTTAAAGTGCTGGTTTGCAAGAACCAGAATCTTTATAAAGAACTTCTCAAACTCAACATCCAAAAACCAAATAATCCAGTCAAGAAATAGTCAGAAGACATGAACAGACACTTTTCCAAAGAACACATTTACATGACCAATAGAAATGTGAAAAATGTTCATCATCACAGCCATCAGGGAAATACAAATCAAAACCAAAATGAGATACCATGTCACACCAGTTAGAATGGCCAAAAATAACAAGAGAGGGAACAACAAGTGTTGACAAGGTTGTGCAGAGAGAGGAACCCTCCCCCACTGTTGGTGGGAATACAAGCTGGTACAGCCAGTCTGGAAAACAGTATAAAGTTTCCTCAAACACTTAAAAATAGACCTACCCTATGACCCAACAATGCGACTCCTAGTTATTTACCCCAAAGATACAGATCTATTGAAAAGAAGGGGCACATGCACCCCAATATTCAAAGCAGCAGTGTCCACAAGAGCGAAACTGTGGAAGGAGCTAATATGCCCTTCAACAGATGAATGGATATAGAAGATGTGCTTCATATATACAATGGGCTTTTACTCAGCCATCAGAAAGAATGAATACCTATCATTTACATTGACACAGATGGAACTGGAGGGGATTATGCTAAGTGAAATAAGCCAATCAGAGAAGGACAATTATCATATGGTTTCACTCATATGTGGAATATAAGAAACAGTGCAGAGGACCATAGGGGAAGGGAGGGAAAACTGAAGGCAAAGAAATAAGTGAGGGAGACAAGTCATGAAAGACTTGATTTCAAGAACCAAACTGAGGGTTACAGAAGGGAGGCAGGGTGGAAACTTGGTGATGGGTATTAAGGAGGGCATGTGTTGTGATGGGTACTGGGTGATATGTATAACTAATGAATTATTTAGCAGTACATCAAAAACTAATGATGTACTCTATGGTGATATAACAATAAAAATAAAAAAATAAAAAATATAAGAAACTTCATGAAAGCATAAATCCTACATGCCAAATTTTCTGAGCACTGTAAAACAAGAAAAACTGTCAGTTTCAGTGTAATCAAGTAAATACATTTATTACTTAATATATTTTGTATAACTACTAGATAGGAAATACAAATTTAGAACACTTCTAAGGAGTAATGGATTACTAAGGAAGAAACATAGCAAGTGGAGCAAAAGAGCCTGAATTCACAAAACTACTTCTCACAGGACTCACTTAATGTTACAGAAACACAGTAATCCACTACCATGTACAGACGTTGTCTATGGAATTGGAGGATTATCCCACTGGAAATTTGTGAAAAACAGGAAAATACTTACAAGTACCAAGAAAATAATCACATTCTACAAATAACATTGTTATATTGTAACTTTTTATTCACATAAGATTCTTTTGTTCACCCCAAAATATTTATATGAATTATTCTCTTCATGTTTTCAATGCGAATATTTGTGCTTTCCCTAAAATATTATAGAAGTTCCAAAAGATTCTTTAAAAAAACCAACTTCTGGATTCCTTGATGCATTCTACTGTTTCTCTATAGTTTCTAACTCATTGATCTATGCTTTAATCTTGATTATTTACCTTCTTGTGCCCATTTATTTTCTTTTCTTTTCTCCCAAATACTCTTATTTTATTTTTTCAGTGTTACAAGATTCACTGTTCATGCACCACACCCAGTGCAATACATGCCCTCCTCAATACCCACCACCAGGTTTGCCCAACCCCCCCCCCCAACCTCTCCCCTCCAAAACCTTCAGTTTGTTGCTCGGAGTCCATAGTCTCTCATGATTCATCTCCCCCTCCGATTTCCCCCAATTCACCCTTCCTTTCCTTTTCACAATGTCCTCCATGTTTTTCCTTATGCTGCACATGTAAGTGAAACCATATGATAATTGACTTTCTCTGCTTGACTTATTTGACTCAGCATAATCTCTTCCAGTCCCGTCCATGTTGATACAAAAGTTGGGTATTCATCCTTTCTGATGGAGGCAAAATATTCCATTGTATATATCCAAAACCATTAATGAGCACTGGTGGTCATGTATAACTAATGAATCATTGAATACTACATCAAAAACTAATGATGTACTATACAGTGGCCAATTGAACATAATAAAAATATATTTTTGTATTATAAAAAATTATTTAAAATAAATTTAAAAAAGAAACTAAAAATACTCAGAAGTTATAAGAATGCTTAAGACGTCCATCAAAGCTGATAGGGAAATTTAGAAACTTCCCAGGACCTGAAGTAAGAAGTTAAGACTGGTATCTAGTGAAGTAGCCAAATTAAGAAGCCATCCAGATACTGACAACCAAAAGCTCCAAGTCTATTTGAATTGGCCATCATGTCCCCAGAGTGATTAGAATAAACAAAGAAGTAAAGCACCTGGAGATTTCCCAAGTATGACATTTCTCAAATTTGAGAACCAAATCATAAAAGAACAAAGTACACAAAGGAACAAGCTAATGAGTGAAGGATCAGAAGAAATTACATGTCATATAAATCAGGTGTCAACAATATTTAAAAGGTTTAAGTAAAGACAATGTGGAACATAGGAAATCATTATAATGTGAAAAGAGTAAGATACTATACAACTTGCCAAGAATATCTGCAAAAGGTCCTAATAGAAAGAAACCATTAAAAATTATTATACAGTATTTTGGTTAAGTACTAAGTTATTCTGTGTTGATGAGAAGATTAATGAACTGAAAGATTGAGAAGAATTATTGTAACCAAATACATTTAAGAGAGGCACAGTATGGAAAATAGTTATTAATATAGATATATGAAGAGTAGAATAAGGAAAAATAATTTAATTGTTTCACTAAAGTATACAAAAATAATAAGCAAAATTTAAAAAAATGATTATCAATAGGGTGGAGGGATGGGGTAACTGGGTGATGGGAATTAAGGAGGGCATGTGATGTAATGAGCACTGGGTGTTATATACAACTGATGAATCACTGAACTCTTTCTCTGAAACTAATAATAAGCAATATGTTAACTAATTGAATTTAAATTAAAAAAATAAAAAAATAATGATCAATACTTTTCTAATTTCAAAAAGAAACAAGAATATTAGAATTCAGATCTTCTTTGTAACAAAATTAGGTAAATAAAAATACCTTCTAGGGTGCCTGGCAGCTCAGTGGGTTAAAGCCTCTGCCTTCGGCTCAGGTCATGATCTCAGTGTCCTGGGATCGAGCCCCGCATTGGGCTATCTGCTCAGCAGGGAGCCTGCTTCCCCCTCTCTCTCTGCCTGCCTCTCTGCCTGCTTGTGATCTCTCTCTGTCAAATAAATCAATAAAGTCTTTAAAAAAAAGAAAAGGAAATAAATTAAAAAGTGAGCAAAAGAGAAAAAATTAAAAGCAGTGAGAGAAAAGAGCAGCTACAAAAATGAGAGCAAAATTTCCAAAGCCTTAATAAAACTAGAATACAACGAAATAAATAGAAGAGGAAAATTATTATTTAAGATAAAATTGGACACAGCTAAAATATTTTGAAGTAATAAGCATATATGTAAAATCTTTCAAAAAATTGGTACCATTATCAATAGGAGCTACTTAGGTGTATACTTCTCATGAATAGGAAGAAAATGTTTTTTTAAAAAAGATTTTATTTATTCATTAGAGAGAAAGCACAAACAGAGGTGGAGGGGCAGAGGGAGAGGAAGAAGAGGCAGGAAGTCTGACACAGGGGCTCGATCCCAGGACCCTGGGGTCATGACCTGAACTGAAGGCAGACACTTAACTGACTGAGCCACCCAGGACCCCCAAGAGATAAAATATGAAGTAAATTGTAAACATGGGACTATCAAATTATCATGGATAATGAACTAAAAATAACAGTCTTTGATGTCATTGATTTCAACAGTATTTGGATAAAGTATAATTTCATCTATTTTTTAATTTTAATTTTATTTATTTATGATGTTCAGTTAGCCAGTGTATAGTACATCATCAGTTTTTGATGTAGTGTTCAATGATTCATTAATTTCATTCATTTTTAAAAGTCTGAGAAACAAACTGAGGATTTTAAAGGGGAAAGGGGTGGGAAGATGGGTTGGCCCATGATGGGTATTAAGGAGGGCACATATTGCATGGAGCACTGGGTGTTATATACAAACAACAAATCTTGGATCACTACATCAAAAATTAATGATTTATGTGCGACTAACATAATATAATAAAAAGAGCCAAATAAATTTTAAATTAAATTAAATTAAAATCAAAATTAAATTAAAATAAATATTGTCCAGTGGAGAAAAAAAATTAAAAGTTATATAAATCTTGTGACATGTGAATAATAGCAAAATAGTCAATTTTCAGATAATTATTTTATGAAGAAGTTCTTAAAATTGATAGTAATTTTGCCACATTTTTGTAACATATTTAGTACCCTTTTATCACAACTAATTAGCACCAAAGGATTGACAGTGGCATACATATTGACCACAAGTCTCTGGAAATCCTGGATGAGCGGGCTATGTGACCATAGCAGGACTGCAGAGATGATAAAGTCCACCCAATACATGACCACAAAGAAACTCGCCAGCAGCAGGATGGTCTGGGTGGCCCTCCTCTCTGGGGAGACTCTTGAGGAGAGTCTGGTGCTGTGAAGGTGCTGGCATAGCCTCTGATGCCTGGATAAGAGAAGCACCATGTATGCACTTGAGAGCAGCATGACTCCTATGAAGAAGACATCCCTAGATATTGTCAGAGTGAAAAACACTTTCTTGATGAGGAAGTTCATGGGGGTAAAGGAGCAGTATGTACTGACATGCAGTAGATTAGTCTGAGTCACATTAGAAAAAGACACAATGTGGGAGATGATGTTACTACTGAGAGACAAACTCAGAAACCAGAAGATGACGAAGGCATGAAGGGTGTACTTTGTGCATTTGTGTTTGAACTTGGCCAACCTCGAGGTGCTGGGGCTGATGATGATGGCCTGGAGCATGGTCAGGAGGCAGGTGGTGTAGATGGAGAGGCTCCTCATCACTCTGCCCATGTAGAATAAAGCTTTACATTTGAAGTCATTATGAACATTTGGTGACTCAAACAGGTCTGTAGACAAGAAAAACAGGACAGTGAAGAGTTTCATGATGTGGACAAGGGCCAAGTGACAGATGGTCAGGGTCATGGGTTTAGGTCTGTGATCCAGAAGGAGGGTGAAGATGTGGATGAGAAGGAGGAAGGTGTTGGCTGAGATGCCAATGCCAACTTGTAAAAATTGGCACATTTTAATAGTAAAATAAACAGGAAGTGTGATCATCATAGTCACAAAGAAACACATTTTGTGTATCTGAAAAAATACACCTCACAACATCAATGTTATTTATTCTGTAGTCAAAATAAGCACACCAACCACCATTTTTACTTTACCCAAATATTCATTAATTCTGTGCTGTATAAAAGTCTTATAAATACCCTCTCACCATCATTTCCACTTCAAATTCTGTGGATGTAGTTATTTAGATATAGTTATATCAACAAGATAGATATAGATGGAGAGAGACATCCAAACAGCATTCCCACAGTCATGCGAGGATATTGTACTCAGTTTCCTTACTCCTATGGTCCGTGCATCTCCTCTTTAGGAAGAATTGCTCTACTGCTCTGCATTACAGTGTTTAATATTCAGCACTGAGAATGGTGATGGCTGTATAAAAGATCCTTAAGTGTTTGATGGTTGAATGGATTAATTTTATGCTATCGGGGAAAAATTGTCAAAATAAACAGTTGGGAGAAAATACTGTCCAGATAATTTTTTTTTTTAATCACATATTGTGATACTTTCTCTTTCTCCTCTTTCCATTTGGAAGGACCCTACTGAAGGACCAGAGCTCACACTGACAACTCAACATCATGTCCCCATCTTAAAGTCATGTGAATATTTAACAAAAATATTTTATTCTTTATTTGTCAGAAAGAAAGAGAACACAAGCAGGAGGAACAGCAGGCAGAAGAAGCAGGCTCTCCACTGAGCAAGGAGCTGGATGCAGGACTTGATCCCAGGATCCTGGGATCATGAACTGAGCCACCCAAGCATCCCAACTCATATGATTATTAGCTTTCCTTCTACTTACAGCTTTAATTCCCACTGCTGCATAACCTACTGTAGAAATCTGGATGTGAATATTCTTGGGAGTATGTGGGTAAAAAGAATTACTTTTGCCATAAATTCTATTAATGTTTATTCAACATGAACCTGGCTTTCTCTGTTTTATTTCCCATTGCAGAAATCTCTTCTATAACTTTAGGAGGTAATTGCTAAGAGACAGCTCTTAATTTTCAAGAGGAAAAACATACATTTCTTAACTTTATGACATATGTGAATTTGCAAGAGAATATTCATATGGAAATCTTTCTTCGTGAGAATTCATTTACTACAAGCACATTCTCCCATGCCTTTAAAAATACTTAGGTCTCTTGCTGATTTCTAGAGTGGCTCCAAGGTCCCTTGTTGGGCTCTATTGTGGATGCTTGTCTTCCCCCTTCATATGCTCTTCTTTCTTCCTCATTAGTGTTACAGCTCTTGCTTCAGAATCGCACATCTTAGTGGATCATTGGTTCAGATGCAAACTACTCACCAAAGAGCTAAATTTCTTGCATTTGTCAGAGACACGTCCCTTAATAAGAAACAAAAATCTTAAGTCAAAACAGTTTTTCAAACACAGTAAGCTCCCAGAAACATTTGGAATCCTTGTGAAAAATACACATTCCTAAGCCACTCTTCTCACAATTCTGATTCAGCAGAACTCAGGTGGTGTTAAGGAACTCAGGTGACTCTGAAAATTACCCTAACTCTGAAAACACTAACCTAAAGAGTAATTCTTTAATTGTAGTTTTTAGACACCTCTAAGTCAAAGTCCCCCCCACCCCCCAACAAGGTTGTCATCAGTTTGTGGTGGTGGTTTAAAATTGTCTCTTCCAGGAAATCAGGGAGCTAGCCTAGCATGTTTTGCAATTGCATTATAAAAGGCTTTCAAAAGGTCCGGTTTTCAATTTCCTACTTTATCCAGCTTTATAATTAACAGATAATAAATGGTGGACCTATCACAGAAAGCTAGTCATTCTGTCATTCCTGCCCTAAAAAATTTAATGTAGCTAGGAGCATTAAAACAACTTCTATTTAAGACCATTTTGCATATCACTTAGAAGCTAGCCCTGGGTGTTTAATAAGACATTTAAAAAGGAACCTGGGCATAGCTCAGTCCCTTAAGTGTCCAGCTCTTGGTGTCAGCTCAGGTCATGACCTCAGGGCTGAGCAATTGAGCTCAATGTGGAGCCCTGTGTGGAACTCCATGTGGAGCCCGACACGGATCCCCACTTCCAGGTCCCTGCTCAGCATGAAGTCTGCTTGAGTTTCTCTCCTCTGCCCCTCCTGGCACTCACACACTCTTCCTAAAATAAATAATCTTTTTAAAGAGGCTGTGCTGGAATTCAACATCTTAATTTTCAAAATGGAGAATAAGGATAGAAATAAAAATGATTATGGAAGCAAATGGAGTATGACAGGTGAACAATGTAGATTCTTGGGAAACTGTGGTTGGGAAGGATTATTACTAGAGAATTTTGTGCTTATTTTTCCTGTTCTGAAATTTGGGACACCGGATTTAATCTTTATGTCATGAGCTGTAGGTGGCAGAGCTACTTTCACTTCAACATTCATCAAATATTAAATGAATTTGATATCCATTAATATCAACATTTATCAAATATTAAGTGAATTTGTCACACTGAGGAAGATGTGTATTAGAAGACTACTTCATTTGCATTCAGAGTGTCAACAACTTTGAAGAAATAAGTGGTAGAGAAAATCCAAAAGTGACATGTCATTATTTCTTTCACATATCCCAAGAAATTTAAAATTAGAAATTGTGTCCCGTTCAATTCTCCCACAAGAGAAATACCTAATAAAATTGGGTGGTTTTGTTATTCATTATTATTCTTGTTTTATGAATATAAACTTCACTGTGGGAATAAAATGACATTCAGATTGTCTGTTCTTTATATAACCAAAGATGGGTTAGCTCTGAACTGGTTACAAATGAACTTTGTGAGCTTGGGTGAGTGGCTTCACCTATCTAGATTACAGCTTCCTTGTTTGTGAAATGAGACAGTTGGGTTACACCATTTTTAATGTCCCTTGCGGCCAGAATATGGTGTAAAGGAGTGCTTTAACCTGACTGCTGGTACAGTCGGGATGGTCAGCAGTGAGGGCTGTTTATAGAAGTTTTATGAGAAGTTGTATGCCTTCATACACAAATACACTACGTTACCCAGCAGGGTCACATTTTACAACAACTTCGGTAGGAATGGCAAATACTTCATAGCATTTTGCTTAATTAGCTCAATTAAACCTTACAACAAAACTATAAAATAGATGCTATTTATCTTGGCATTTCTGTTTTAGAGACAAACTTCAAAGCACAGACAGGTTAAATATCAAGCCCTGAGTCAGCCAACTAGTAATGGCCAGAGCCAAGGTTTGGGTTCAGAGAATGCTGGTTTCCAGAGAATTTGTATGCTTAGCCACTATCTTATATCCCTTCCCTGCTAGAATGTATGAAGGACTTCTTTACAGGTCATTGCTACAGCTGTGTTGTGAAGGTGGGATTGGCTGAGTTGTTGATGTGGGATCAATAACTTTGCTGAGAAGGTAAACCAAGATTTTTAATATGATCTGAGGAAGCAGAAGTGCAAAGTCTGTTGCAGTAAGCCAAAATGACTATTGCACCACACACAGCCACACTTCCCAGAGAGCTGCCAGGGTCCCTGTTAAGTGTGTGAACAGTGAGGTGCTGATCCCTACAACCAATTCTGATGATGCCTCCAAATTCATAATCCTTCACAGGTACTTGATAAACTGCTGCACTTGTAAAATAGACCAAAACCATAAAAAATGCTGTCACTCTAACCAACTTATAAACCAAACACAGTATGTCTCTGAAAAAATAATAATAAAAATTTACTTAGGTCTTTGATAAAATTTTTTTTCTTATCCTTAAGTCCAAGCAGGCTGTTTCTAATATCAGAACACCTTGCAAACTATCACTGAATAATTTTGCAATTAATCTATCATGTTATTTACCCTGTACATAGGCATAATTATTTTATTCAGTGAATCCAGTCTATGACTTTAAAAAATCACCTGTATAAGAACAAGGAAACTGGAGAAATATCACTTTCATTCATATTATTCCCCAAAGATGGAAGAGTGTTCAGGTATGTTTTTAGTAAAAAAAAAAAAAAATAGTTAATGTTCCTGGCTCAAACTCAAAATCTCGCTGCAGAGGAAAAACATTATTCTCAGCAGCTCAGGAAAAGAAGTCTGTAACATACAAAGGCAGAAATAGTTGATTGGCAGAAGACCTATCCACAGAGACCTGGCAGGCGAGAAAGGACTGGCATGATATATTCAGAGCACTAAAAAGAGAAAAATATGCAGCCAAGAATACTATACCCAGCTAGGCTGTCCCTGAAAATAGAGGGAGAGATAAAAAGCTTCCAGGACAAACAAAAACTAAAGGAATTGGCAAACACCAAACCAGCCCTACAGGAAATATTGAAAGGGGTCCTCTAAGCAAAGAGGGAGCCTAAAAGGAACATAGGTCAGAAAGGAACAGAGAAAATATACAGTTAACAGTCACCTTACACACAACACAGTGGCACTAAATTCATATCTGTCAACAGTTACCCTGAATGTAAATGGGCTAAATGTCCCAATCAAAAGACACAGAGTCTCAGAATGGATACAAAAACAAGACCCATCTATATGCTGTCTACAAGAAACTCATTTTAGACCCAAAGACACCTACAGCTTTAATGTGAGGGGCTGGAAAACAATTTACCATGCTAATGGACATCGAAAGAAAGCTGGGGTGGCAATCCTTACATCAGATAAATTAGATTTTAAGACAAAGACTATAATAAGAGATGAGGAAGGACATTATATCATACTTAAAGGGACTGTCCAACAAGAAGAGCTAACAATTATAAATATCTAAGTCCCTAACATGGGAGCAGCCAATTATATGAACCAATTAATAACAAAGTCAAAGAAACACATCATCAATAATACAATAATAGTAGGGGACTTTAAT
>JAPYYJ010000940.1:0-14915 GCA_028533885.1 Nasua narica
CAGAATGGGCCTCCTGGTTAATGTCTTCCAGTTCCTACAACCATGGGCAAGGATGTGCGAGGAGGAAGTAAAGGGGCAAGGAGCAAACAGTGACCAGGCTGGCACGCTCCGGCACAGGCCATTGCAGGCATGCATTCAGCAAACATGTACTGGTCGCCCACCCTGGGCCGACTACTATTTCAGGCAAAGGGTATATATACAACCATGACAAAATGAATCAGATCACTGTCTTGATGGGGCTCACGTTCTGGTAATGGGAGACAGAGACAAGCAAGTAAACTAATAAACACATAAATTTCAGGTAATGATGAAAACTGTGTGTTTTGGGGGAAAAGCGATGAGGAGAGGGGAGTAAACATGCAAAAGCTCAGCCTTCCCTTTCCCTTCCCTGGCTCAGCTCACCTGCTGGGAAAGGCAGCCGCACAATGTAGGGACTACATTCTAGGGTGCTGCCTGGTGGGGGTGTCCCCTCGCTTTCCAGTGGGTGTTGTGTTTTCTCTTTTCTCTCTCCTACCCAAGCAGCAGGAATAGCTAACCATCCAGGAGCCATCTCTCAGAGCAGACCTGACTGCCCCCTACTCTCTTTTATCCATGTATCTGGAGTAACAAGGCACTCTGCAAGGCAGAGTTGGCTCTGCCAAAACATGTCTGACCACCTCCTGGTCTCTCCTGGCCCCTTTCCTACATGTGACCCTAGTGCCCAGAGCCCTCGGGGTCAGATTTGGACAGCGTGGGGACAAGGACAGCAGGGACGGCCCGCTCCAATCCGACATGGTCCAGTCCAGCTCATCAGCCATTTCCTACTTCGGGTTTGGGGAGCCAAGACTAGGAGACAATAACATGGTGACTCTTCACCCCTCACCAGCGTACCAATCAGCTACTGTCATCTAACAAACAATGGCAAATCTCGGTAGCAAACAACAAGAAGTGCTTATTTTGTTTGTGCACCTAAAAGTTGGCTGGGGTGGCGGGGGGGGGGGGGTTTCCGCTGGCCTGGCTTGGCTGAGCTAGGATGGGCATGGATGGGCAGCTCCAGGCGGAAGGTGGGGTAAGGGTCTGTTTTACGCTGTTTCCAGTGTCCCTCACCCACCTTTGGCCAGCTGGCTAGCCAGGTGTGTTCTTTCCATGGCGAAGACAGAGGCACAAGACAGCAAGCAAAACACTCAAGCCACCTTACAACCTAGGCTTGGAAGTGGCAAGTAGGACGTGGCAACTTCTGTCCACACACCCCTGGGCCAAAGCAAGTCCCGTGTCTGAGCCCCAAATCAAAGGGCAGGGCCCGGCGTCTGCTATTAGCGGAGTAACTTCCATGTTACCAGACAAAGGGCGTGGTTAGAGGAAGGAGCAAAGAATTAGGACCAAAGATTCACAGGCACCCACCTCTGTTGGGAACATCCTCAGGAGGAGGGGCATGGTCTGGGGAGAGAGGAACCTTACCTGGAGCACCCACCTCAAATCTGAGCTCACCTTTGACTAGAGATTGCCAATAAGAAAGCAGTGGACTCTGTACTAATAATTTTTTTTTAAAGTCAACATTCAAATCACTGAATTCTACTCCAGAAGCCAAAATTGCCCTGTATGTCAAGCAAAATTTAAATTAAAAAAAAAAAAAAACCCAACATCCACTGGTCTGCACTTACTCTCTCTGCTAGGTACCATTCTAGAAGCTTTACGTGAATAAATCCATTTTAATCCTCATAAAAATCCTTCGCGGTAGCTTCAGGGATCATCTTCACTTTGCCGATGGATAAACTGAGGCACAAGATGGGGAAGTAACTTGTTCAAGGTCACAGAGCTAGTAAACACCAGAGCCAGGATGGGGACCCAGGCATTGGGCTCCAGCACGCACTCTCCCCAGCGCAAATAATCCCACCTTCGCCAGAAAGCAGGGCCCAAGTGCGCGCGTCCCTGGTCTGTCCTGTGCCTTTCCCCAGCGGATGCTCACAAAACAGAAGAGGCTTTAGGTTGGGGGTGAGGGGCGTGCAGGAGCTCAGACCAGGACAGCAAGGGGGAGAACCAGAAAAAGAATTTGGGCTTCTTGGGGACCCAGGGAGGAGTCATGTGGGCAAGAGAAAGGGGGGACGGGGCTCCAGTGCCTAGAAAGAGGCCCTCAGGACAAAAGAGAGACTGGACTTTAGGACCCTGCATGGCTCATCTCAGCATCCTTTGTCTCCTTAAATTTGTGGGACTTAGGGCTCCTCATCAAAGCTCTGCTGGGAGGGTGGACAAGGGGCAGGGGGCAGGCCCGAGGAGCTGGGAGCAGACACTCGGGTACATCTGAGGGAGCGCATTGTTCTGAGTGGTGAATAAAGAGACAGGGAGCCCAGAATTCCCCAGCTGGTTTCTATCCAACTTGTCACTCACGTCTATCAGTCTTCTTTTCTGCTACGATAAACAACGACAACAGCTTACTCCGGAAGCATTTTATAAGAGGTGAGGCATTTTCAGACACAGAGATCGCATGGGACATTCACAACTACCCCGTCTGGGAGCCAGCGCATTTTAAGAATAAGGACACGGGGGCTCAGAGGGGTCAAGCGGCTTCTTCAGGTTCACACAGTTGGAATCAGCACCTTTGCCCTCTTAGCCCCGCACCAGCCTCACACCTTTCCCTGGAAGGAGGGAAAGCAGAATTAGGTCAGGCTTTGATCTCTTAAGAGAAGGTGGTATTTTGTGTCTATCAATCATTCACACTTTAGTATGATGTATTTGCCGTCCAGTCCCCAGAGTAAGAGCCCTGGGTGCACGCACTGGAGGGATGCGACAAGGGCTCCACCAAGGGGTAGAAGGGAAGCAGTGCAGTGAACATGAAAACTGTTTCACCCAGTTTCGATTTCTCCCTCCCGTGGGATTCAGCTAGAGCCAAGCTAACAGAGGTTCAAGACAGGACAGAAGACGTCAGATGAAGACATCCATCTAGAAATAATGTTAGTATTATCGAGACCATTCCAGATGTACGGTGCGGTGCTGAGCACTTGGGAGACCACGGTAAAGCAGCACAGATGCTTACATTCCAGGGTGCGGAGAGGCAATAGACAAGCACACCAATAAGGAGAGGTACAGCGGGGGTTATGAAGACAAAGACAGGTCATAATGGATAGACGGTTTTGAGAGCAGCAGAGTGGGGTTACTACTTTGGAGTTTGGGGAGGTCAGAGGAGACCTCTCCGAGAATGTGTCGTGGGGGTGACCCCTGAACAAGGAGCAGGTGTCAGCCTTGCCAAGATCTAATCTACCTGATGAACAATGGCAGGACCCCATGTAAAAAAGTGACACTGCCACAGCAATAAGAATGGCAGAGTGGTGGCAGCAGGTCCTAATGCTTATGCAGCACTTGGGGGACAGGCACCTGCTCTAGCCAGCTGACATACGTTATAGCATTTCCTACTCAACCACGATCCTGGGAGGCAGGCATTGCCACCAGCCCTACCGGACAGATGAGCAAAACGAGGGACACAGAGGTTATGTGACTTATCCAAGAGCAAATAAGAACCAGAAGGAAAGAAAGTTGCTAGGTGGCCAGAGGTCCGGTCCCCAGGGTTCCAGCACTGAGTCGCAAGAGGATCAAAGAGCTTAGAGCTAAAATCAGGGTATCTGGCAGCATTTTGCAGACTGTGCAGGCCCCCCATTTCCATCACCAAGCTCAATGTCAGGACACCACTTGAGTGGCAGCACCAGAGCGGTCATGTGATCAGATGCATGGGTTTGGCACCAACCTCCCCGCGGATTCCCCCATTCAGAAAACGTCCGTGGCACAGGACTGAGTGGGGTGTGGGGGTCAGCCACATCCCACCCACTGCTAATCTCATTCCGGCTACAGATAATAGAGTTAAGAAAAAGAAACCCACAGGTAGGGGTGCTTTTATTGTTAAATCCGCTTTCCAGTTTGCTTGCTCCATCAGAGACATGTGATGACCCGAATCCAATCTCAGACATGGCGCACGCCAGTGTGTCAGGAAATCAAAACATTTGTGTCAAAAGGTCCAGGCAGAAGACCGCCTCACCACAAGCAAGAAGGGGTGTTTGCCCTCTTACGAACCCCACAATTCTCTTCCTGCAGGCCCTGACCTCAGCTATAATTGGCATCGGCCACCTCCCCTGTCCCATCTCTCTTTGCTGTGGTTCTGGTCACTAATAGAACACATGTAGCCTTAAAGGACTTGGATAGGCATGGTGGGAGGAAGGGAAAGGGAGGGGAGGGGAGGGAGGGGAGGCGAGGTCTGGGCTGAAGGGTACAGAGAAAGACATTACGAAGCACACTCCTAAAGATCTCAGAGCTAATAGGACATGTGGACACATAGACACGTGAGGACAATGCAGTTCAGTACACAGTTTAGGAAAGATCCAATCAAAATGTGGTAGCACAGCCAGCAACAACTTCTACCGGACAGGGCAGAAAAGTCCTTTGATCTGAGTCTTGAAAGGTGGAGAAGGGAAGATAGGGCACTCTAGGCAGAAGGAAGAGCATATGCAAAAACAAGACCCATAAAGGAGCCCGTTATACGTAGGGAGACAAGACTGGGGTATCTTTAACCATCAAGGCTGTAGATGTCACCATGTTTGAATCTTCCTCCAAAGTTGAAATCTTAGAGCACCTGATGACTCCTCACAGCCATCTGCTCCCCACATCTAGACACTGGGCCCTGCCTTTTTTGCCTCAGAACACTTTTTAGCTTTGTCCTCAGTTCTGGTGCCCACCGCCATTGGAGGTCATTCATCCATGGCCTCTTTGCCAGGCCTTTCTTATTACAACAGCCTGCCTCCTGGTTCTCACCCCAAACTGTCCATTCTCAAAGGCCTCCTGTTTCTGACCCAGTTCTGCCGAGTCCACCAGCTAGTGGGGATCCAGGGAGGATGACCCTTGCTTCAGCTAGAACCCAGGGAGTCCAGCAGAAGATGAATTAGAAAAGAAGTAAACCTCCGAACATCAGAGAACCAAGGAGCGGAATGCTAGCTGGGCTGAGGACAGAGGCAGGATTAATTCATTTATTCACTCATTCATTCGTTCAACAATACTATGGACCACTTACTCTGAGCTGGTCTCCACTCTGGGCACAAGGCATGAGACAGCACACAAAAGACCCCCTGTCCCTGCTGTCCCTGCCCTCATGGAAATAGGAGGATACAGCTATTAACCAAAAAATCACACAAATAAATGGAAAACTACAAATCCTGATAAGCACTAGAAAGAAAGCTTCAAGGAAGCTCTGTGTGCTTACAGTGGTAATGAAGACAGTCAACGAAGACTTCCCAGGATGGGACACATGAGCTGAGATCTGAACAGTGGGTTCATAGGTGAGTGGTGAGAAGAAGCAGTTCCATTTATTAGTTAAAAAGGTTGGTTAGCCTAGGGGTGCTCTCATCTGGATTTGAATTCTGCCCCCCCCCTCGATGGAGCAAATTATTCCACACTTGCATGTCTTGGTTGCCTCATATGTAAAATGAGATAGGAACTATATTTACCTTAAAGATTTGTTATAAATAATTTGATAAGACAATAAAGAGTACAATACAGAGTAAGAGCTCCATAAATGGTAGGAGGACCAGTAGTAGTTGCTGTGGTCGGAGTGATGCTGATTGCGGTGATGCTGCTAAGGTTGATGATAATGGAGAATGTGGTGATTATGGGGACGATCCTGATGGATCATGATATTGAAGATGGTCATTATGAGAATGATGGTGGTAGTAATGACATTGAGGAGGAGGAGGACGACAGTGATGATGATGAGGACGACATTTGTGCTCACAGCAATAGGAACAGCATATGCAAATGCCCTCAGATTGGAAACATGCTCTGCATGCAGGACAGGAAGTGCTAAGAAGAGCTAGTCATGTCTCTTAAGGCAGACAGAGACAGGCTCTGCAAGTGCCAAGTTACAGACTCTAGATCCTAAGCTTCTTCAAAATGTAATCAAAGAGCTCTAAAAAGGATCCAAGAATGTGCTATTATAGTTGACCCTTAAATAAGGTAGGGGCTATGGGCACTGACCCCCCCCAATCCAGTCACTATTTGCATATAACTTTGACTCCCCCAAAACTTAACTACTAATAGCCATTGTTGACCAGAAGCCTTACCAATAACATGAATAGCCAGCACATATTTTGCATATTAAATGTATTACCTACTATATTCTCACAATAAAATAAGCTAAAGAAAATGGTAAGAAAATCCTAAGGAAAAGAAAATACATTTAGTACCGCATTTATTGAAAAAAAATCCACATATAAATCGATCCGTTCAGCTCAAACCTGTGTTGTTCAAGGGTCAATCATGAAGTGATAACTCAGATTCAGTTAAAATGTATTGAGTTTCCTGCCTTAAAAAGTCCTACCCTTACGCCAACAGTAGTACCAAGGGAGCCAGGGCCAACCACGTACCTACTACGTGGGGGGCAATTATTCGTGTGTTGTTCCATTCTCTCCTCACCACACGTGATCACCGGGCGCCAGACACAGTACTGATTGCCAGTAATATACTGGTAAACCAGATACGGATCTTACGCCCATTTCACAGAAAGGAAAATAAACAAGGCATAGAATCATTGAGTAATTACCCAAGTCACACATCTAATAAATAATAAAGACAGAGTTTCAGCCCCTGGCCCACATACCACATTACCTTTTGGTGCTGAGCCAGAGGACTGCTGACTTACAGAGGCCGAGCTGCAGGACTCAGGTTCCTGGTGACAAAGGAGTTCCTTTTGCTTTATTCTTGGAGTGGGGGCAGCTCCCCAAACGCTTGTAGAGTTCACAGAAAGTCCTCAAGTTGGGTGAAGGATACTTTGTAGTAACTGTTGATAAGAGATGACAAGAGAGGGAAAGGATGTAAGTGCTCACTGAGCCCCAACAGGATGGTAGGTATTTTATAGCCATGACTTCTTGGGAGGCCAATCCCATCCCTTACTCTTACTGCCCGCCATTTATAGGCAGAAGAAACTAAACTCAGAAGGGTTGCAAAACTTGTTCAAGGTCACACAACGGGGAGGACTGTGTTTAATTGAGGACTGTCAGACTCCAAAGGCTAGCTTTGTTAGCCCAACTATGTTCTTTTGTGGTGTAACACACACACACACACACACACACACAGAGGCATCATGTGCACAGGCACACAGTCAAGTGTAGTGATGAACACTTAGATTTTACTCTAACTTTAAATGCACAAAAATGTATCTAAATTCATAATGCTTTTAAAGACACCCCCCTTGGAGACCCAAGCAGGAGGAATAAGGCAGAGTGTTGCCTGCTTGCCTTACGCATTTAGGCTGTAGCAAGGCTTTACCTATTTCCAAACACCTGGCTTTCTCTCCTGTGCTCTGGGACGGATAGTGGATGATACAGCTAAGGTTTGAGGCTCTGAACACTGGAGAACAGGCTTCCACGGGCTATTTGTGCCCCGAGCTCCTCCAGGAACTGAAGTTACTACATCTGTTCAGGCCAGGGACTGAGCAGGGATGCTGGAAACGCGTGCAGGCCTGTGAGTGATATCCTAATGCTTGTGCCTTTCTGGAGACGACGGTTAAAAATGAGTTTCTAGGGACGCCTGGGTGGCTCAGTTGGTTGGGCAACTGCCTTCGGCTCAGGTCATGATCCCAGTGTCCTGGGATCAAGTTCCGCATCAGGCTCCTTGCTTGGCGGGAAACCTGCTCCTCTCTCCGCCTCTGCCTGCCTCTCTGCCTGCTTGTGTTCTCTCTGCTAAATAAATAAAATCTTTAAAAAAATAAAAAAAAATGAGTTTCTAGACAGACTCTGTCCCTTTCTAGCTATGACCTGAGCTTTTCTATGCTTCAACTTCGCCATCTGAAAAATGGGAATAACGGTGTGACCCACCTATCTTAGTCAGCGTTGCTGAGATGATGCAGACTAACAAAGGCCCCCAGATCTCAGTGGTTTGCCACAAGCATTTCTTTCTCACTCACGGGCCTGTAGGCCGGTGGGGCAGCACTGTTTTAGGCCAGAGGTTGAGTTCCAGTCTCTTTCATTTGAGGATAAAGGGAAGCTGGTACCAGGAGCACAATCTTCCCACAGCCAGTCACAGGAGAGCAAGAGGCCTGGACAAATCACCCCCGTACATTTAAGTCTTTTGGTCAGACATGGAAGTTCACTGGGCCCACTCCCCTCCCAATAGCTAAAATTAGCCGCACGGCCGGGTCTAAAGTCAGTGAGGCGGGGGAAGAATACTCCACCCACAAGGACGGCACGGAAGAGGTTAGGTACTCCAGTTCCTACTGGAATATAAAAAATGCAGTCCACAACTTAGCAGCCCAAACCAGCCACTTCCTTTCCCTAGGGACTGTATCAGTTAGGATATGGGGGAGGGCTCTGCGGGGTTCTCTCCTGGGGCTGCAGTCAGGTGGCTGCTGGGGCTGCTGACATCTGAAGGCTCGGCTGGGGGGGACGTGGGGGACAGCTCCCTCACACGGCTGGCTCTTACCGCTGCCAGTCAGCCGGGCTGTGGACCAAAGTGCCTGGATGTGGCTTCTCCAGCACAGCCCACTCCAGGTAACCGGACTTCTTCCATGGTGCCTGGCTTACGGGGCGCACGTCCCCAAGAGACCCAGCAGAAACTGCATGGCCTCTTCTGATCTAGTCTCCAAAGCAGCATCGATTCCACGGCATTCTACTGGTTACAAGTGAGTCACTAAGAACAGCCCAGATTCAAGGGTAGGGAACACAGACCCCAATGCCCAACGGGAGAAGTATCAAAGAGTTTGCAGGCATGGTTTTAAACCATCCTAGGAGGCACAAGAGGAAGAAAACTGAATAAGTAATATTGTCTACCTACTCCCTCCCCATAGAAGTTGTGAGATAACGTCCGTGGGACATAGAGCGGACAGTTCATGAACAATAGCCACGCAAACCAGAGTCGCTGGGCAGAGATGCCCCGGGATCCGCCTGTGCTGCTTGCTCACTTGGTAGAGCTCACTGGACTACCCTGATGAGGCCACAGAACAATAGGACTACTGTTCACAGCTCACGAGCAAGGTGCCATGTGCTGTGCTAGGAAGTGTCCAACCAGGGTCTCATCTAACCTCAATGAACTTGTGAGGCCATGCTGTTGCTGTTGTCTGTAGGGTTCGAAAATTCACACACTCCCTCGTCACCTCTAAAAATGCTGTAAACAAGCTGCTGAGTGAACTGGGAAGAGCAGGCAGCATCCCCTCTCCACCCCTCACCCCTCCTTCCGGTTTCATGATTCCAGCAGCTAGAAGCCCATGCCATCTGCTCACCCCATCACAGCCCCAATCCCACCGCACGTCACTCTGATCCCACTGCCATGTCCCAGAGAGCTCCTTGGAAACAGGGACCATGTCTGATCTAGTTCTGGACCCTGGGCCCAGGGCAAAGCCCGGCCCGAAGGAACATAGACATCTTCCATGTGTTCTCCCAGGTCCCCTGCTGCTTCTGCTTCTCTATCTGTAGGGACCACATCAACAGGCTCCCTTGACCTCTGCTTCTGGTAGCACTTGGCCAGGGGGAATCCTTGCAGGAGGTCAGAGGAGAGGAGGAGAGTATAGCCAGGGTGTTTCTGCTGCCAGCTCCCTCTCTGCAAGGTTGCCTGGTTCTGGCTGGGTCTCAGCTGAGGGACCCACCTCCTGTCCCCCAGCTTTTTCTCCCCAACTCCCTCCACCCAGGCTCCAATACCTGGTGTTTCTTCCTGCTCCTTCCCTTTGGATCTAAGGTGGGGACTAGCCCCAACAGGGCACTACCCTATATGATTTCCCTACACCTTGCCCATATCTTAATAGCCTTTTTTTTTTTAAGTAGGCTCCATGCCCAGCGTGGAGCCCAACATGGGGCTTGAACTCATGACCTTGAGATCAAGACCTGAGCTGAGATCAAGAGTCAGATGCTTAACCAAGTGAGCTACCCAGGTGCTCCCAATAAATAGCCCTTTTATTAATTCCTCCTTGAATTAAACTAATTGGAGTGTGCCATCTGCTTCCCACTGACCCTGACTAATAAACATGGAGGTGTTTGGGGGACAGTCACCAAACATGTGTGTTCCCAGCTATAAGGCCTATGACCATAGACCCTCTTGGATGCACAGGCCTGGCCAGAAGATGCAGGATGCTGTGGAGGGCACGGCCAGTCCTGTCTGCAGAGCACCTCCCACCTGGTCTGGCAAGCTTCTATCCAAGGCTTCATGGAGGGACAGAGGCATCTCTCTCCTGACATATCAGTGACAGAGAGGATTTCACGAGGTGCCTCGAGTACGTGACATATCTCACAAGTGATGGTGAAGTGAGCAGGTCTTGCAGTGCCCTGAGGCTTACCAGCCTGCCTCCCACCCTCTCCTCCTCCCATGAGGCTGGACAAGCACAGAGAGGCTCCTCTAGACCCAGAGCCAGCCAAATGCTGCAAGCTGCCCACTTGAGAAAGTCTCCCAAAGCAACCCCCGGGGAGGGAGTGTGACCACCATCATGTCTACTTACAGTCATGGCCAAAATCCCCATGCCCCTGCTCCAACCCCTGCAGTGGCTCCCATTTGCCCTCAGGCTCAAATGCTACCTGAGCCCTATCTGAGCTCTCCTGTAACCCCAGACCAAGTCAATGTCTCCTGTTTTACTCTCTCCCGAAATACCCTGGACTCTCCCTCCTGGTTCTCATCATGCGTGTGACTCATCAGTCACTTGTATAATCATCTACATTCTATTCTCCATCATGGCGCACATGTTAAAACCCAAGTGAGATCACGAAGTTAGATCAAGTCACTCTTTAGTTCAAACTTGGCTGGCTTCCCTTTTCACGAAGTAAAGGCTGGTCTTCACAGCGGCCATGAGGTTCTGTACAGTCAGGCCACTGTGACAACCTGCCTCACCTTCTCTTGAGCTCTGCCCCAGCCAGCCTGACCTCCCTTCAGTGCCTCAAACAGGGCAAACGTACCCCTGCCTCAGGGCCTTTGCACATGATCCTTCATTTGCCTAAGAATACCACTGCCTGCATAGCCTCAGAATCCCCACCTTCTACCTCCTTTTTATCTCTTATAAAAGATTCACCATGCCCAGGGCATAGGCAAAGAAAAAGGACACGTGAACATTCATTTTCTCCTAAAAAGCAAATGTATAGTAACTTTATGGGCAGAAAATAGCAGGCTCAAGTCACTGCCATTGTGGGACCTGGCTTTCCGAGGCCAGGGAACCCCTGGCATACTGTCCATTTTCCTAGTCCTTCCTGGGTCACGCGACCACAGTGCTGGAAGTGAGGAGCTCAAGGCAAACATCAGCTCCAGTCTATGAGGCTCCCTTTTATGTCTGATTATAAGTCATCACACACTGCATTTTATTTGGTTGCTTTTTTTAAAAAAATAACTCACTGAGGCAAAATTCCTGTAACATAAAATCAACCATTAACTTGAGCAATTCAGTAGCATTGAGCACATTCATGATATGGCGTAACCATCACCTCTGCCTAGCTCCAAAACATTTCCATCACTCTGAAGTAAAACCCCTCAGTCATCAAACGGCTTCTCCCCCACTGTCCCTCACCCCCGACCCTGGCCACCACCAATCTGTGCTCCCTCTGGACTATCTCTACTCTAGATATTTCATATAAATGAAATCGTAGGCTATGTGACCTTTTGTGTCTAGCTTCTCTTACTTAGCATCGGGTTTTGGGGGCTCACCTAATTATAGCATGGATCTGTACTTCATTCCTTTCTACGGCTGAATAGTATTCCATTGAATGGACCTACCATTATCTGTTCATTCACTTATTAACATATATTTAGGCTGCTTCCACCTTTCAGCTATTATGAATAGTGCTGCTATAAACATGCATACGCGAGTTTGTTTGAATGCTTGTTTTCAATTCTTTAGGTATATACCTGGGACTAGAGCTGCAGAGTCAGCCAGTGATTCTCTGAAGAGCCACTGAAGTGTCTTCCACAGTGACAACGCTTTCACTCTCCCACCAGCAATATACAAAGGTTCCAATCTGAGCACATCCTCACCAACACTTATTTTTTTCCTTTTTCTAAAAAAAATTATAGCTATCCTAGTGGGTATGGTGTCTCATGGTAGTTTTGACTTGCATCTCCCTAATGACTTAATAAGTTGAGCATCTTTTCACGTGCTTATTGGCCATTTATACAACTTCTTTGGAGAAATGTCTATTCAAATGTTCGCCTATTTTTTAATCAGGTGTTTATTTGCTGTTGATTTTGGGGAACTCTTTATATACTCTGGATACCAGACCCCTATCAGATATATGAATTGCAAATATTTTCTCCTTTTCTGCAGATTTTATTTAAATTCAATTAGCCAAGGTATAGTACATTACTTTTTGATATAATGTTCAACGGTTCATTGTTGAATTTAACACCTAGTGCTCATATCTGATTTTTTTTTCACTTTCTTGATCATGTCCTTCCATGCAAAAGTTTTTAATTTTGACAGAATCAAATTTATCTATTTTTTCTTTCGTTGCCAGTGTTTTTGGTCTCATATCAAAGAATCCATTGTTAAATTCAAGATCATGAAGATTTAGTCCTATGCTTTCTTTAAGAGTTTTACAGATTTAATTTTTATATCTAGTTGTTGATCCATTTTGAGTTACTTTTTCCTATGATATGAGTTTGTGATCCAGCATCATTCTTTTGCATGTTGGTATCCATTGTCCCAGAATCATTTGTTAAAGATGAAGATTTCCTTCCCACTGAATGGACGTGGCACTCCTGTCAAAAATCAATTGGCTAACATGTACCCTGGGGCAAATAATACATTATATGTTAATAAAAAATTTTTTTTAAAAAATCAATTGGCTAGGGGCACCTGGGTGGCTCAGTGGGTTCAAGACTCTGCCTTCAGCTCAGGTCATAATCTCAGGATCCTGGAATAGAGACCCGCATCAGGATCTCGGCTCAGCAGGGAGCCTGCTTCCTCCTCTTTCTCTCTGCCTGCCTCTCGGCCTACTTGTGATCTCTCTCTGTCAAATAAATAAATTAAAAAATCTTTTAAAAGAAATCAACTGGTCATAGATATACAGGTTTACTTCCAAACTCTCAATTCTATTCCACTGATCTATATGTCTATTTTTATGCCAGTGCCACACTGCTTTCTTCATTTATCTTTATGGTAAGTTTCAAAATCAAGAAGTCTATGTCCTACAACTTTGTTCTTTTTCAAGACTGTTTAGTTTTAGGGGGCTACTTGCAATTCCATATGAGAAGGATTGCCTTCTCTATTCCTAAAAAAAAAAAAAAAAAAAAAAATTGGAATTCTGATAAGGTTTACACTGAATCTATTAATGTTAAGATAATATTATGTCATCCAATCCAGGAACACAGAAAGTCTGTCAGTTTATTTGGGTAGTCTTTCATTTCTTTCAACAATATTTTGCATTTTTCAGTGTACAAGTATTTCACCTTCTTGGTTAAATTTATTGCTACATATTTTATTCTTTTGCATGCTACTGCAAATGCAATTATTTTCCTAATTTCCTTTTGGATTTACATGGGCATTCTTATATGCTGCAGATGGAAGACAATTTGATACAAACTTTCTGAAGTTTAGTTTGGTAATTTATCTAAAAATATATGTACCTTATGACCCAATCTTTCCAAATTCAGGAATCTAAAGAGATAACAATATATGAAGATATTTGCACAAAAATGTTCATTCTTGATTATTAAAATCTGGAAACAACCTAAATGTCTGTCAATAAGGAGCTAGTTAAATTATACATCCGTACAGTGGAATATTATTATAGCCATTTATAAAATGATACAGAATCATTTTATTAAAATGGAAAGATGTTCACAATAGGTTATTGAATTATTTTCTTTTATACAACGGCATGTGTACCTCATAAATATCTATTTATAGCAATATGTATGCCTCCAAAGATCTGATAAGGAATTTGGACAAATGTTAACAGTTTTTATCTTTGGGTGGTCATATATGAGGGGTTTATTTATTTTCCTTTTAGAGAGAGCATACACACATGCACATGAACGAGGGGAGGGGCAGAATGAGAGAACCCTAAACAGGCTCCACACTCAGCACAGAGCCTGACATGGGGTTCAATCCCACGACCCCACAATCTGACCTGAGCTGAAATCAAGAGTCAGATGCCTAACTCACGGAACCACTCAGGTACCCCGAGGGGTTTTTTTATTTTTATTTATTTTTATTTTTATTTTGTTTATTTGACAGAGAAAGAGACAGCAGAGCAGGGAGCCTGATGTGGGGCTCCATCCAGGACCCTGGGATCATGACCTGAGCTGAAGGCAGATGCTTAACAACTGAACCACCCAGGCGCCCTGGTTTCTTTTAAAGAGACATTTTTTATAGATAGACTTTATGATGTTGAGGAATGTTCCTTCTATCCTTTTACTTTGAAGAGTTTTAATCAGGAACGGATGCTGAATTTTGTCAAATGCTTTTTCTGCATCAATTGAGAGGACCATGTGGTTCTTCTCTCTTCTCTTATTGATTTGTTCTATCATATTGATTAATTTGCGAATGTTGAACCACCCTTGCAACCCAGGGATAATCCCACCTGGTGCTGGGAAAATTGGACAACTATATGTAGAAGAATGAAACTTGACCATTCTCTTACACCATACATGAAGATAAACTCGAAATGGATAAAAGACCTCAAGGTGAGGCAGGAATCTATCAAAACCCTAGAGGAGAACATAGGCAGTAACCTCTTCGACATCAGCCACAGCAACTTCTTTCAGGACATGCCTCCAAAGGCAAAGGAAACAAAAGGGAAAATGAACTTTTGGGACTTCATCAAGGTAAAAAGCTTCTGCACAGCAAAGGAAACAGTCCACAAAACAAACAGGCAACCCACAAAATGGGAGAAGATATTCGCAAATGACACTACAGACAAAGGTCTGGTATCTAGGATCTATAAAGAACTCCTCAAACTCAACACTCACAAAACAGATAATCACATCCAAAAATGGGC
>JAPYYJ010000941.1:0-14915 GCA_028533885.1 Nasua narica
AAATAATAGCTTATTAAAGTCCAGTTATTAAATTCAAGCTTTATCAGCATTAACTATCCACTCAAAATTGTCTGGCATAGAGGTCAAGAGATCCATAATAAGGACAGCTGTCAAATAGATCAACACTGATTACAATATTATTAATATTTATCAGCATTTATTGAGTGTCAATAATGTACAGAGTATTTTAAATGCATTATTTCAATTGATCTTCACAGAAATGTTACTGGCTAAACTCTGCTAAATCTCCATATTTCCACCAAGGAAACTGAACACTTATAGAACTTCCTTAACAATCTTAAAGGACAAAGAGCTAGTAAATGATAGAATCAGAATTTGAACTGAGACAATTAGCTTTCAAAGCCTATTAAAGAAAAAATACTGTTTTAAAATTGACTCATCTTTCACTGGATTGACTATGGTTCAAAACACATGGCATGACCGCTAGTGTCTTAACCACAGAATCTGTTCAGATCAGATTTAGTATCATAAATAAGAATAAACAATCATATTTACTTACCCACCTCAGCAAACTTGAGGTACTTAGAATATAAAATATTAAGGCTCCTAAAGAAGTTTTGTGCATATACTAAATGTTTAATAAGTATCAGACACAGGGAGAAAAGGCAAACATGCTTGGACGCTATGACTATACCTGGAAGGAATATTCTACTGAAAACTAGGTTTGGACTGGGGATTCGAATGCTTCCAATATGACATCTTGTGCCTTCTTTACCTTGAGGATGGCATGTTCTTTTCAGGTCTAACCTTCTAACTTCCCTCTGAAGTTCCCTTTCCCCTTCTCTACTTTCTCCCAAAAAATAAATTCTCCTCTCCACTTAATATTTATCTAATCTTTCTCTTTGCAAAAAATCAAAGCAAATGGACAGGTATTTATTAGTAACACAAGAAAACTGTGTAGTGCATAATCGTTTCCCTGTGCCTGTCAAACAAAACCACGCATTTTTCCTTATCAGGTACATTTCCACAATTAAATGTTTCATCCAATTGAAGTCAATGATTTTTCATTAATCCCCTATACCAGGAGATGGAAATACCTTTTCAAGATTCAGTACCTGCCCTCAAAAGGTTTACAGTATATGCAACCTGGCAGAATGACTTAAGGAAATAAACAGCAATAATAAGATACAAAACTGACAAGAGGCATGCAGACAAGATCCTTAGAGAACGGGGGGTTGGGGGGAAGGAAGAAACATAACCAGGTGAAGATTCACATAATTTATTTACTATAAGAAGTATCTTAAATTTGAAGCAAGTTTTGTCCGGAAAATGAGACAAAGACACTAAAGGTCTGAAGATAGTTTAGGACTATCTCATTTGCTTTAGTTTTTCTTATTTAAAAACTTTAAGAGCAGTTGTAGGTTCATGGAAAAGTAGAGTGGAGAGTACAGAGTACAGGAAAGTATAGAGATTTATCATATACTCCCCCGCCCCGCACCTGTCCTCCTCTATTAGCAACATCCCTGATCAGGAAGGTGCATGTCTTACCAAGGATGAATCTACAGGGACACCTCACAGGCACCCACAGTCCACAGTTTACCTGAGGGTTCACTCTTGGTGTCTTACACTCCACGGAAGGACATCTTGGTTGCCTCCAAGTTTTGGTGATTATGAATAAAGCTGCTGTAAACATTTATGTGCAAGTTTTTCTATGAACATAAGTTTTCAGCTCCTTTTGGTAAATACCAAGAAGTGCAAAGGGCGGATTGTATGGAAATAATGTGTTTAGTTTTGTAAGAAAATGCCAAACTGTCTTCCAAGTGACTGCACCACTAGGCATTTTATCCACCAATGAATGAGAGCTCCTGTTGCCCTATATCTTAACTTGTATTTGGTTTATCAGTGTTTTAGATTCCGCGCATTCTAATAGTAGCGGTAGTGGTATCTCATTGTTTATTTATTTATTTATTTAGATTTTATTTATTTATTTATTTGACAGAGAGAGAGATTGAGATCACGAGTAGGCAGAGAGGCAGGCAGAGAAAGGGGGAAGCAGGCTCCCCACTGAGCAGAGAGCAAGATGCAGGGCTCAAATCCAGAACCCCGATCATGACCTGAGCCAAAGGCAGAGGTTTTAACCCACTGAGCCAACCAGGTACCCCTCATTGTTGTTTTAATTTGCTTATGAATTTATTGATCCTTTCAAAGACCCAGCCTTTGAGTTGGTTGATTTTCTCTATTGATTCCTTACTTTCTCTCTTGATTTTCCTATTGATTTCTGTTGTAATTCTTACTATTTCTTGTCTTCTACTTAATTGGACCTAATTTGTTCTTCCTTTCCTAGTTTTCTAAGGTGAAAAATTAGATGATTGGTTTTGGATCTTTTTTCTTTTCTAATCTGTGCATTTCAAGGCTATAACCTTCCCTCTAAGCACTGCTTTCTTGGCATTTTAGGAATTTTGATAATTTGTGATTTCATTTTCATTTAGTTCAAAATATTTTTAAATTTCTCTTGAGATTTCTTCTCTGACTCATGTAATTAGAACTGTGTTGTTTAATGTGGATTTTCCAGTTATCTTTCTGATAATGACTTCTGGTTTAGATCCACTGTAGTCTGAGAGCAGACACTGTATAATTTCTGCTTCTTAAATTTGTAAAGTTGTGTCTTATGGACTAGAATGTGGTCTCTTGGTGAATATTCTATGTTAGCTTCAGAAAAAATGTGCATTGTTGCTGGATGAAATGGCTTATAGGTGTTCATTATATCCAGTTGATGGATGATGTTGCTGAGTTTATCTGTGTCCTTACTGATTTTCTGCTTGCTGGATCTATCCATCTCTGAGAGAGCTGTGGCAAAGTCTCCAACTATAGTAGTGAATTTGTCTATTTTTCCTTGAAGTTCCATAAGTTTTTGCCTCATGGATTATGATGCTTTCTTGTAGGCACATGCATATTAAGAAAATGTATTTTTGGAGAACTGATACCTTTATCACTATGTAATGCCCTTCTTTATCTCTGATGACTTTCCTTACTTTGACATCTGTTCTGTCTAAAATTAATATAACTACTCCTGCTATCTTTGAATTAGTGTTAGAATGATATCTTTTTCCCATGAATTTATGCTTACTCTATATGTGTCCTTATATTAGAAGGAGATTTCATATAGGTAACATATACTTATGTCATGTTTTTGGTCCACTCTGACAATCTGTCTTTTATTGGTGCATTTATACCATTTACATTCCTAGTGGTTATTGATATGCTTGGATTAAAATCTATAATATTACTGTTTTCTGCCTGTTCCCCTTATTCTTTCTGTTTTTGCCTTCTACTCTTTTTCTCACTTTTGTGATTTTAATTTAGCATTTTTATATGATTCCATTTTCTCCTTTCTTAGCATATCAGTTACGCTTTTTGTGGTCCTAGAGTTTGCAAAATACATTTATGACTTGTCTAATTCTGCTTTCAAACAACACTATACTGCTACAGGTATAGTGTGAATACTTTATAATAAAATAACTCTAATTCCTTCCTCCCACCCTTTGTATCATTGATGTAATTCATTTAACTTATATATAAAAATGTATATGCATATGTGATTGAATATATAGTTGCTCTTATTATTTTGAACAAATTGTTGTGTTAAATCAATTAAGAAAAAAGTAAAAGTTTTTATTGTACCTATACTTATTCCTTCTTTGATGTTCTTTATTTATATAGATTCATGTTTTTGACAATATTATATTCTTTCTCTGTAAAGAACTTCTTTTAATACTTCTTTCAAGGCAGGGGATAGGTCTTCTGGCAACAAATTCTCTCCAGTTTTGTTTATCTGATAAAGTATTTCTCCTTCACTTTTGAAGAATAATTTCACGGGGTGTAGAATTATAAGTTCATAGGTGGTTTTCTCTCCATAATAAATACTCCACTTTCCTCGGTTTGCATAGTTTCTGAGTTGAAGTCAGATATAATTCTTATCTCTGTTCCTCTATAGATAAGTTGTTTTTTTTCCCTTTTCTGACTCTTCCCCACCCCCCCCAGGATTTTTTTTTATCTTTGATTTTCTCTAATTTGAAAATGTTATTCTGAGATATAGTTTTTTTTTTTTTAATTTAAACTCAATTAACCAACATATGGCACGTCATTAGTTTCAGATGTAGATGAGCACTGGGTGTTCTATGCAACTGATGAGTTACTGAACCCTACATCTGAGGTATAGTTCTCCTGGTGTTTCTCCTGCTTGGTCTTTTTCTGAGTTTCCTCGATCTATGGTGTGGTTTCTGATGTTAATTTGGGCAAATTCCCAGTGATTATTGTTTCAAATATTTTTTTCTCTTCCTTTCTCTTTCTTCTCCTTCTGGTAGTCCCATGATTTATATTATATTATATTATATTATATTATATTATATTAATCATATTATATTATAATATGATATATTATACCTTTTCTAATTTTCCCACATCTTCAGATATTCTCTTCTGGTATTTCCCCTTTGTTTTCTTCAGTTTATAGTTTTCTAGGATTCTACTGTTATACCTTCTAATAGCCAAGATTCCATCCTCAGCTGTATCTGGGCCGCTAACCAGCCCATCCACCAAAGGCATCCTTTACTTCTGTGGCAGGGGTTTGTACCTACAGCATTTCTTTTTGGTTTTTTCTTAGGATTTCCATCTCTCCTGTTTATACCATCCACCTGTTCTGGCATGCTGTGTACTTTATCCATTAAAGCCCTTAGCATATTTATCAGAGTTGTTTTAAATGCTCAGTCTGTTAATTCCAACATCCCTGCCATGTCTGGTTATAATGCCTGCTCAGTTCTTTCAAAGTATGTCCTTTGCCTTTTGTTGTGCCTTGAAAACTTTTACCTTGCAAAATAATAAGAGCAATGGGCTGAGTGAAAGGAACTGCTATAAATTGGCTTTTAGTAATGTGATACTGAGGTGTGGGGGAAGAGTAGGCATTCTTAGCATTCTAATCATAGGCCAGTGATTAGGTGTCAGGGTTTTAGTGAGCCGCTGCCTCTGGACTGTGAACTACATGAGTATGTCTAAGTGTTTTCCTCCTCTCTCAGGTAGGGCAGGATGGCTACAATGGGTTGGATTGGGGCATTTTTCTTACTCAGGTTTTTTAGGCTCTGATAATACCCCAGCGGGTTAGGCTCTGGTTAACTAGTTTCACCAGAGGGCAGGCCCTGTTAACAACAGAGTGTTATAGAGTATTCCAAAATGGTTCTTTTTCCACTCTCCCCATGGGCATCAGACTAAACTTCTCGAGGTACATCTCCCAATACTGTGGGGGCCCCACTAAGACTGGCGCCCCCAAGAGTTTTTAACTCTCAGAGATATTCACACCAAAACCCCAGAAATTCTTCAGTCTCAGTTCAGGATCTCACACGCTGGCCCTGGATCCCATGGCAATGTCTGATCCTCAGTCTCTGCTCTGGTGAGCCATGACCTGTGTCTTTTCAGTTTGGGGGGCAGTGGTTTTCCAGGGTCTTCCCTTCTCTTATGGTCCAACAGTTGTTGATTTTTCAGTCTGTACAATTTTTAAGTTGTTGTTATGATGAAATGGCAACTTCTAAGCACCTCACAAATGAAACTGGAGATAGGAAGTCCAACTTTAATTTTTAGCAAGTTACTTTACCCTTTACAATGTTCTGATACATAGGTCCTCTCTTCTTACCTAGAGTCGTTTTTTTTTAAAGAGCTATGTCTTTTACTCAGTTACTGAAGATAAACACTAGTCTAGCAAAATCAGGGCTCATCCTCATCCAAGATGTGCCATTTGCCTTTACTGCCAAGTCATAAAGCCAAATACCCTAAGGTCCAACATAGCAGTAATTGAGGCAGTAGTTGAAGGACAAAGCCTTTCAGAGTGGGCAGCCATGACACAAAAAAAGTAGATTGTTTTTCAGCCCAAAGATTTTAATGCTATTGGCAATGAGGATAGCATGTGATACCAATTATGAATTTGTTAACTCATAAGTCAGTGTATCATCACAATGCTAATTATTAGTTTGTCATTGTGCCCCAGTCTCTGCAGAGGTATAGTCTACAGTGTCCCTTAATCCTCACGTCCCTAGTTGTGTGCTCTAACGTATGCAAATGGGATCCTTGAAAATCAGCATGATGTGCCACTATGGTGAAAGAGAACATAAACAATTATACAGTTATTTTCAATCATTATCTCTAAAATTGAACAGTTGTTGAGGTGCAAATAAAATATTATAAATGTATTTAAAAGTTAATCTTAAGATGAATGTTGAATATTAAGATATTGCTCTGGGATAATGATCATGACGATGTCACTTTTTTCACTTATTTAATGGATGAAATCCTTTTCCACTATTTCTGGCTTTCGAAATGAGGAAGGGATTACTTTTTCCTCTTTACTGGCAATTAACTGAATGTATAATTTTGAATAATCATTTGTAATTATTTCTTGGGCATGGTCCCATACCTTTTATCCAATTCCAAAAGCCTAACATATGTGCTGAGCTCTTGAAGTTAGCTGAAAAGTAGAAAGGTTATAATATGGGGGCTGGCAATCGTTCCACTTGAAATAGGACCAAAACGTCACTGTGCCTTGCAGATGTGAGCAAAGCAAAATGCTGTCCTTATAAATTCACCAGCACTCCATTTTACAGAAGTGGTAGCAGTCACCTTCTGCCGAACCTATGTGCCGTAGTCAAAACAGAAAATATGACTACAGAGCAATTAAATGTGATTTACTTTCTCTGTGTGAAATTCACTGAATTTCATAACCACCAGAACTGTCATGACAGTATCTATTTTTAAGGTCTGATCTCTTGGGTCAATCAGATCCAGATTTTATCTTAGTTTCTTATTTTTTAGAGTAGTCTTGGGTAAGTTACTGGATTCTCTGGTCTTTAGCTTCATTATCTGTAAATGGGGTCAGCAAAGATTTCTATAAAGGATCCGATAGGAAATATTTTAGGCCTTACCAGCTATCAGGTCTCTGTTGCAACTACTTAGCTCTGCCTGGCAGAGCAAAAGCACCCATAGGCAATCTGTAAACAAATGGATGTGGCCATGTTATATTCCAATGAAACTTTATTTATAGATACAGAATTTGAATTTGAAATAATTTTCACATGTCACATAATATTTTTCCTTTGATTATGTTTCGACCACTTAAAAAGTTAAAAATCATCCTTGGTTTATTGGGCTACACAAAAACAGATAGCAGGCCAGACACAAAGGCCAATTCTGATCTGTAAAATGGACATAATTTTAGTAACTCCCTTATGGAGTTCTGATAAAGCATAAGAGAGGTAATGAAGGTAAAGTTCTTAACATTATTTTGGCCTTTACAATTTTTATTCAAGTACATGTGGTTTTTATAGACTAGTCATCCTGGGAGTTAATATATATTTTCAACCATGTTATTTGGAATGGTTTTGTGTACGTCTTTGGGAAGTAGCTTAAAAGACTGCATTAGACCCTCCTACTTACTGAGTACTTGGCAGCATAAGCCAGCAGAGAAGAGAAGCATGAATGTACCAGATGAAATCAAATGACTTAGCTTTGTAGCCAGCTTCTCAGTGCCACAGGGCTTGAGTAATTCCAAGTTCCAAACAAGCCAGCAATGATGCTGAAGGAAATGCGATTTAGTGGGTTGAAGAGGTTGCAGGAGTCACTCACGTCAAGAAGTCTGTACGCCATTAATACAAAGTATCCTCACTAGGAATACCTTCAGAATTAGGAATAAATTAGGACACCAGTTAAGCGAGCAGAGATTTATGGCAAGGATGGAGATATGACATGCTAAACTCAAAAATGTGATATTAGATAGAGCACAGAGATTGACATCAGCTGTGACTTGATGCATATTTGAGTTGTCGGTGCTTAGCAAGGCTCCCTGCCTGCCAACTTTATAGCAGTAAAACTTATATCACTGGTGGAGCATATTGGTCTTGATTGGGTCAGGAGAATGGTGTTTATATAGTAAACACATGTAGACCAAGCAGTGAACTGTCCTTTGCACATAGACTTCTCATTTAATCTCTATTCAACAGTCCACAATATGTATTGCTGTCATTTAATAGAAAAACTTAGTGGTAGAGCCAGACATAGTCTATCTGGATCCAAAGTCCATTTTCTTTTATAGCATCGAAGAGTGTATACTTTTTCTCCTAAATGCCTCTGTTGGCTCTCTCTCTCCTTTAAAGCTTTGATAAAGTTGGCTAGCAGGACCTAGCTCATGCAATGAAAAGACCCAAGATCTCTATGATAAAGATAGTGGTGATATTGAGACTCACCTGGATTTTCTTTTTCTAATAAGACATTTCCCTAGTTATGCAACTTCCATTGTTGCATAATCCATGACTTGCCATCTCCCACTTCTCTATAAATATATAAAATATTACAATCAGAGATAGCTTATCAAGAATCTAATAAAGCACAATTTGAAGCCCTCTCTGTAGTGGATGTGGAGAGGTGCTGGGAGCATGGTGGGCTGCCCAGCTTGGGTATGACTCTCTATCCCATGATGGTGGCTTGGACTAAGAGCAAACCAATAGACTACCATTTTACCTTCAATAGTTAGATCTGTGATTGGTAGACCTCATTATGTATGTAGGCCCCATCTTTGACTTTAAGAAGAAAGAATTCATTCAGAATCTTCTTCCTACTCAGAAGTTACCAAGATCAGGCACCGTGGCTGCATCATGCTTGGTCCACCATGGCCTGGTGAGGGCTGGCCTTGGAAGAATGAATGTAATTCATTCCATAATGTAATGCAATCTTTTATTACAGGAAGGATGTAGACAAAGTGGACCAGCAGCATTCATTGCACTTCTTTGATGACTTGCCTCTGTATAGGAAGTAATTCCTGGGCAAATGTGACATTACCAATAAAGAAATGTGACAGAGAGAGAAACTTTTGAATCAATGATTTAAAAAAATATACCCAACTTTTCATCAATCATGCCACAGGAACAATTGAATATTACCTCTTATTTTCCTTTTAGAAAATTACAACATTGCTCTCATGTGAAGAGGCAGAGAATAGGTGCCACAAATTGTTGGAAATAAAGTTTTAGATAGGTATATCAGATTTTTAATTAATCATACTGACATGTTATTTTTCTGCATTGTGTGATATTTTTGGCACTTGGCTGATTAATTTTTATTTTTGGGGATTTCTCATTCCTAATAAATATACACCTTCATCCCTTACTTTTATTCATACTTTTATAACCTATCCTTAAAGAGAGGGTCATACAATTGAATGTGTTTCAGGCACCATCAAATCTGAATTAGCCTGAGTCCAAGGGTAAAGTTTCTCTTTTGGTATGCAGTGGTACCAGTTCAAGACTACTTTCCCTGATAGAGATCTTGTCTTCTCTATTGCAACTATTGCAAATTCTTTACACTATGAACCCTTCTTTGCTAATAGTGTGTTTGTCAGTTGCCTGTGTATTTTTTGCCTTGGTCATAAATGCCCTGGGAATGGACAGTATTGAACTTGTATACGGAAAGGATTTTACTAGTTATGGCCTTATGCAAATTATGTGAACTCTCAGTATTTCATTAAAAAATCTATTATATGAATTGTGTTGAGCATTAAATGAAATTATGCAGATAAAGGACCTAGGATAGTTTCTGGCTTTCAGGAAATTTTCAGTAAGTGTCAATAATATTGTGCTTATCAACGTCATTTTTATTGTGCAGATCTATGAAAGACAAGGATGAGTTTTAGTGTGTCATTCTTTGAAAATTAACATTGGTTATTAAATCTTCAGCACAGGGGTAATTTGATGATGTAAACAGTAAGAAAAAAATAAATTGAAGCTGTGTTTGATGAAAATGGATGTGCTCATAGAGAGATGTGTGACACAAAAGTGGTCCACCAACTTGCTGTGAAGACAATACCACTCTTTTTTTTTTTAAAAGATTTTATTTATTTACTTGAGAGAGAGAGAGAAAGAGAGAGAGAGAATGAGAGGGGAGAAGGTCAGAGGGAGAAGCAGACTCCCTGTAGAGCCACGAACCCGATGTGGGACTCGATCCCAGGGATCCGGGATCATGACCTGAGCCGAAGGCAGCCGCCCAACCAACTGAGCCACCCAGGTGCCCACAATACCACTCTTTACCCATGAATGTACTAAATATATTTGATACAGTAGCAATTTCATGGAATGTTTATCCTCCTACCATGACTACTTTGATGGGGTTTCCACAAACATAATCCCATATATAGATGTATGAGGTCTATCATGTCTAAAAGTAGATCAGACTCATAGCGCATATAGATCTACTTGGTTCTGCTCAGCTCCCTTGATTAGGTGGCAGGAGGAGCTGGTATTCATTCTGCCTGACACATCTTCGTGTATAACAGAACACAATAAAGACTGGCAACCTGACAAACATCTTGTAAGAATAATGCAAGTAATCTTGAGTTCCTAGGAAGAAAACTATTTTATAAATTCAAGGCAGCCTTATAGCTAACTTCCTTCCTGATGCTTTGTTAAAATGGAATTTGAAATGTAAAAGAACGAAGAAGCACATCCCTGCACTGTATACAGAGGAAGTCCAATTCAATTATGTGTTTTCTTAATTATATGTCTGAATTCATAGTTAATGATAAAAAACACAATCTTCTTAAAAAAAAGAATAAAACTCCCACATTTGCATTCATGGAAAACAAACAAATATCTTAGTCCTAGTTATAATGTACATATCATTGTGTGAATGCTTTTTTCTGTAGTGTATAACTAGTTCTTAAAGATATATTTCAGTAGATCGAATTAACATATCAATCTCTTTTAGAAATTACATATCTTCTAGCAGTTACATTCTGCCATTTATTTTCTCCATAAATTAAAAAAATGTATAGAGACATAGTTTTCATATTTTTAATAGCATAAATGAACATACACATACAAAAAGCAAACAAAACACAAAAAACCAAGCCAATATTCCATTACTGAAGAACACTGACAATATTTGACTCATTGGACATTTTCACATTAATTTTTACAAAAACAAGTCAGTTTTCAAAGACACAGATCATTGTTTCTTTGACATATGGAATAATTAAAATTATAATACCTCTTTTAAAATAATTTTTATAATATCTTCCTGCCTGTACATAGTTTGCATTTGATATTCATAATTAGGTCTCTAAGAATCAATCAGGGAAACTGTTCACTTAAGGTGATTTTCTAAATTTAATAAATCTGCAGTTCTCAAACTGTGGAATGACTCAGAAGAAAGTTCGCCAGGTGATTCCTCATACAAACATTTGTTCTAAACTATGGTAACTGTCATTGAGCAATTTATCTACCATGATTTCTTTTCTCTCCTATTTTATTTTTTCAACTTTCTCGATATAATTGACAAATGAAATTATAAAATGAAGTGTCTAACGTAATGATTTGATATGCAAATACTTTGTAAAAGGATTCCTCCCATTGAGTTAACTAACACACCCATCACCTCACCTGTTTACCTTTGAATGTATGTGAGAACATTGAAGTTCCACTCTTTTAGCAAATTTCAGTTATACAATACAGTGTTATCAACCATAGTCACCATGTTATATATTAGATCCTCAGACATCATTCATTCTGTAACCGAAAGTTTGTACCCTTTTACTAACTTCTTGCTATTTTCCCAATTTCCTGGTCCTTGGCAACAACTTTTCTATTCTCGGATTCTATGAGTCTGACCTCTTTATTTTTCAGATTCCACATATAAGTGATGTCATGCAGTATTTGCCTTTCTCTGTCTGGCTTATTTCACTTAGCATAATATTCTCCAGTTTTACTCATTCTGTTGCTAATGACAAGATTTCTTTTTTTTTAAAGGCTGAATCATAGTTTATCGCTTATATATCACATTTTTCTTATCCATTCATCTGTAGGACATTTAGGTTGTTTCCATACCTTTGGCTATTGTGAATAATGTTGCTATGAACATGAGAGTGCAGGGACATCTTTGAGATAATGATTTTATTTCCTATGCATATACCTTGAAATGGCATTGTTGGATCATACAATAGTTCTAGTTTTAATTTTTTGAGAAACTTTCATACTGTTTTCCACACTGGCTGTACTACTACTTTACATTCCCACCAACAGTATCTGGATGTTCCCTTTTCTCCACATCCTTTCTAGCATTTATCTCTTATCATCTTTGTAGTAGTTATCCTAACAGATGTGGGTTGATATTTCAGTGCAGTTTTGATTTGCATTTTCCTGATGATTAGTGATATTGGGCACCTTTTCATATACTCGTTGGCCATTTGATTGTCTTCTTTGAAAACATGTCTCTTCAGATCCTTTGTCTCCCTTTTTTATTGGGTTATTTGTATTTTTGCTGATTATGTGAATTCCTTCTATATGTTGGATATCAATACCTTATCAGATATGTGGTTTGCACATACTTTCTGCCATTCTATTCTGACTTTTCATTTTGTTGATGGTTTCCTTTGCTGTGTAGAAGATTTTTCTTTTGTTGTAGAAAAGCCAACACCTGTTTGTGCTTTTGTTGCCTTTGTTTTTGGTATAAAATCCAAAAACTAATTTCTAAGACCAAGGTCAAGGAGCTTACCCTCTATGTTTTTTTTTCTAGGACCTTAGGCTTCAGGTCTAACTTTTACATCTTTAGTCCATTTTGAGTTAATTTCTGTGAATAGTATAATATAGGGATCTAGTTTCATTCTTTTGTCTGTGGATATCCAGTTTTCCCAATACCATTTATTGAAGAGACTATTCTTCCCTCATTGTGTGTTCTTGGCACTTCTGTCAAGCTGACTATATGGTGTATGAGTTTATCTGTGGGCTCTTCATTCTAGGAAGAGTCTCGGGTTCTCTTTTTATACCAGTACCATACTGGTTTGCTTACTATAGATTTGTAATACAATTTGAAATCAGGAATTATAATGCCCTCAGCCTTTTTTTTCTTTCTCAATATTGCTTTGGCTATCTGAGGTCTTCTACAGTTCCATACCAATTTTAGGAGGGTTTTTTTTTCTGTGAAAAATGACATTAGAATTTTGATAGGAATTATGTGGAATCTGTAGATTGCTTGGGTAGTATGGACATTTTAGCAATATTAATTCCTTCAATACTTGAACACAAAATATCTTTCCATTGATTAGTATCTTTAATTTCCTTCATAAATGCCTTATCACTTTCAGTGTACAGATCTTTAACTTCATTGGTTAAATTTATTCCCAAGTATTTAATTCTTTTAGATGCCATTGTAAATGGGTTTTCCTAATTTCTGACAGTTTGTTGTGGTTGCATAGAAACACAGCTGAGTTTTATATCTTGATTGCAGGTCGATTCCATATTGGATCATCAACCAGCAATTGGAAAAACATGTAGTCAATCCCCTTCTAGGTAGAAAGAAGAAGCTGGTGTTTTTGCCCGAGTTTCCTCCATGCTGGGCCTAGGTGTATGGGGTGAAAGGGTGGATTTATGGGCAGGAAATTTGGGGTCTCATCCCTCAGGTGGCAGCCGCAAAAGGTGGGGTGGTGGATGTGTGTGCAGGCTCCTTCCAGGGAGATACTGGTGACTTAGTTTTATTATTAGAGCCAGCCAGAGGGAAAAGGCAGGAGAGTGTCCACCAGTTTCCCTGGTTACTGGGGAGATTGGCAACCAGCACCTTGATGCCTGCTAAATTAGAAACCTGGCCCTCAGGCAGCAGAGTTTAAAGCATGCAGATGAACCCTCTTCTGGGAAAGGCTGGAAGCCAGGCATTTTTAACTTGTTCCTGTGGAGTGCTGAGCCCTAGGAGAATCACTGTGTAGAGTGTTGTGTACCTGGTAAGTACTGCTTCTTTGTTTGCTAGTTCCACGATTTGAGAATAAACCCTGTTGGCTGACAGAGACCCAGGCAATCTGGAGGCCCATCTCTCGGGTGGCAGCCAAAAAAGCTGGGGTGCAAGCTTATGTGAACGAGCTCCTTCTGGGGAGACACTGGTGACTTGGGACATGGTGGAAAGAGAGAAAGTGGAAGAAGTATCCACTGGCTTCCTAGGTCTCTGAGGAGGAACATAGCCAGCCCTAAATGCCTGCTGAATTAGGAGCCTGGCCTCAGGAGTATTCAAGTATTCTGATAAAGCTTTTTCCAGAAAAAGATGGGGATAGACGATTTTGCCTGATTCCTGGGTTCTGAGCCCCAAGGAGGTAGCTGTGGCAAATGCTTGTGCACTTATTAAGAATTTCTTTATTACTGAAGTCTTGTGGGTCTCATGGACACAAGCATCATTGGTTTTCAAAGCGAAGTGTGTAAGGGAGTCCCACTCCTCCAGTGTGAGTCCTACAAGTTTGGGCACTAGACATGGAATCGGACCCTTTGCTCCTCAGGGAGAATCTGGGAGTTGGGGTTCTCTCTCAAATGTAGAATGTTGTGCCTGGGGTGAGAAGGTGGGATGTATGGCAAGAGTATGCTCACCCTTTCTTACCCATTCAGTATGGATATTTTCTCATTTGTCTGATGTGTAGCAGTTGTTGGCTAATTTCTGGATTTCTTTCATAGGGAATTGCTCTATGTGTACTATGTGTAGCTAGAATTCAGTGCATCAGTGGGAGGAGGGGCAGTTCAGGAAGGAGCCCTATGTCACCTCCTTGGTTCACCCCCCCTCATATTTTATTTGACAATAAGGTAGATCTACGTTTCCTGTGTAGATTAACATACACATTACCGTCACTTATTTTCTTGGCCTTGTTCCAATAGTGTTGAAAAAGAATTACAAAGCAGACACAGTCTTCTAAGAAATAGATACCCGAAAATTATTTCAACAAGTATGCTAAAAGTTCCTTTTCACATAAAATGTGTTCCACGACACTTTGCAGTTTCTTATGTTGGATCTGTTGTCTATAAAGTGCTCCCTTTGAAACCGTACTTATGAACAAGTAAGAAAATGATTTCGGTAAGGATAATTATATGTAGACATGAGTAGGAGATGTCGTACTGAGC
>JAPYYJ010000942.1:0-14909 GCA_028533885.1 Nasua narica
GACTTTGGTTTTCTTTTTCAACATTCCCCTGGCTATTCGTGGTCTTTTCTGGTGCCATATAAATTTTAGGATTATTTGTTCCATTTCTTTGAAATAAATTGATGGTATTTTTGATAGGGATTGCATTAAATGTATAGCTTGCTTTAGGTAGCATAGACATTTTCACAATATTTGTTCTTCCAATCCATGAGCATGGAACGGTTTTCCATTTCTTTGTGTCTTCCTCAATTTCTTTCATGAGCACTTTGTAGTTTTCTGAGTACAGATTCTTTGCCTCTTTGGTTGGGTTTATTCCTAGGTATCTTATGGTTTTGGGTGCAATTATAAGTGGAATTGACTGCTTAATTTCTCTTTCTTCTGTTTTGCTGTTGGTATATAGGAATGCTACTGATTTCTGTGCATTAACTTTATATCCTGACACATGATTGAATTCCTGTATGAGTTCTAGTAGTCTTGGAGTGGAGTCTTTTGGGTTGTCCACATAAAGTATCATATCATCTGCAAAGAGTGAGAGTTTGACTTCTTCTTTGCCAGTTTGGATGCCTTATCTTTAGTTTTGAGAGAGAGAGCGGGAGAGAGCACATGAGCTTTGGAGGGGCAGAGGAAGATGGAGAGAGAATCGTAAGCAGGCTCCACCCCCCAGTGTGGAGCCCAACCAGCACTTGATCTCACGACCCTGAGATCATGACCTGAGCCAAAATCAAAAGTCAGATGTTTAACCAACCAAAACACCCAGGTGCCCCTTGTTTCCAACTTTAAAGAAAAAAAAGAAGAAAATTCCCCAGAGGATTAGCCAGGATTGCTGGGAACACAACATTATAATGGTGGTCATTCTAGGACAAGTGGTCAAGGCCTCTAGCAGTGGCTGTTCCTTCTGCCTGGGATGCTTTGCCCGCTGGGCCCGGCTGGGTTGGCCTGGGCTGCCTCAGTATCATCACCATCATCTAAGACAGACCTTCCCTATGTATCACATCTCCATTCTGTCATCTTCACATTACTTCCCTTCCTGTACCTCGTTTATCTATTGCTTAAGACTCACTGACTGACTTTCTTCAGCTCTATCTTGAATGTAGACCCCTCGAAAGTGGGGATCTAATCTGTGTTGTTCCTTGCTGTGTCCCAGGGTCTGGAAGAAGGCTTGTCCTGAGTTAAACACACACTTTCACTTAGCCAATAGTTCAGAAACTTTACCTCATCTAGAGTTACTAATTTCTGGCCTACTTTACTATCCCTTTTTTGTTTTCACAGTCCTTCCCACCCTGGGTGAGCAATTGCCTGTACTGTCTTATCTTTGTTTGAAATACCCAGAGCAGTTTCTGTTTTCATGACTGGACTGGTCAGTGGGTGAGTTGACCACCACTGAATATCTGAAATGAAAAAACAAAGCTGAATTTATTGCCTCCTACAGTAAGGAGGACATATATGTAGGCAGGCACATTCTTTTTAAGCAGAGGAATCTAATAATATTATATAGGGGCTTAGGGAAGCATGGAGTTCAGAAATAGGAGGACTTTTAGAGACAGAACTCTTGTTGGCATGATCTGCAGAAGTTTGGTCGCTTGTTTGAGACTGTTGCTGACTGGTTAACTCAAGAGTCCTATTGATGGAAGTGAGTCCATCTCTGACCAGCTGACCTTCAGAAGCTATACACTAACTGGTTAGCTTGCAAAAGCGTGTTCAATGAGGCAAGCTGTTGATCAATTAAATGGGTTTGAAACCAGTTTTGGTGCCTTCTTGTTACCAGGCCACAGAACAATCAATCCTTTCTCAAGTTTATGGAAATAGTCTCTCTAACTTAAAATTTTTTTATTACTGTTATTTTTTAATTCCAGTGTGGTTAACATATAGTGTTATATTAGCTTCAGGTGATTCAACAAATCTATATATTACTCAGTGATCATCACAATAAGTGTACTCTTAATCCCCTTCACCTATTTCACCCATCCCTCCACCCACCTCCCAGTGGCAACTGGCAACTACCAGTATATTCTCTATATTTAAGAGTCTGTTGTGTTTTTCTTCATTTGTCTCTTTTGCATTTTGTTTTGTTTCTTAAATTCCACATATGAGTGAAATCATATGGTATTTGTCGTTCTCTGACTTATTTCACTTAGCATTATACCCTCTAGAGCCATCCCTCTTGTTTGGTAAGATTTCATTTTTTTATGGCTGAGTAATATTATATATATATATATGCCACATCTTCTTTATCCATTCATCTTCTGATAGATGCTGCTTGGGTTGCTTCCACATCTTGGCCATTGTAAATAATGCTGCAATAAATATTAGGGCACATATATCTTTTTGAATTAGTGTTTTCATATTCTTTGGGTAAATACCCAGTAGTGGAAATACCAGATCATATGGTAATTCTATTTTTAAATTTTTGAGGAACCTCCATGCTGTTTTTCACAGTGCCTGCGCCAGTTTGCATTTCCACCAACAGTGCACGAGGGTTCTTTTTTTTCCCACATCCTTATCAACACTTCTTGTTTCTTGTGTTTTTGATTTTGGCCATTCTGATAGATGTAAGATGATATCTCATTGTGCTTTTGATGTCCATTTCCCTAATGATTAGTGATGTTGAGCATCTTTTTATGTGTTTGTTGGCCATCTGGATGTCTTCTTTGGGGAACTTTCTGTTCATGTCTTCTGCCCATTTTTTATTTGGATTATTTGATTTTTTGGTGTTGAGTTGTAGAAGTTCTTTCTATATTTTGGATATTAACTCCTTGTTATATATGTCATTTGCAAATATCTTCTCCCATTCTATAGGTTGCCCTTCTGTTTTGTCAATGCTTATTTTCATAGTGCAAAACCTTTTTATTTTGGCATAGTCTCAATAGTTTATTCTTGCTTTTATTTCCCTTGCCTGAGGAGACATATCTAGAAAAATTTTGCTATGACCAATGTCAGAGAGGTTACTGCCTGTGGGGCACCTGGGTGGCTCAGTGGGTTAAAGCCTCTGCCTTCTGCTCCAGTCATGATCTCAGGGTCCTGGGATTGAGCCCCGCATCAGGCTCTCTGCTCAGCAGGGAGCCTGCTCCCCCAACCCCTGCCTGCCTCTCTGCCTACTTGTGATCTCTCTCTCTCTCTCTCTCTGTCAAATAAATAAATAAAAATCTAAAAGAAAGAAAGAAAGAAAGAAAGAAAGAAAGAAAGAAAGAAAGAAAGAAAGAAAGAAAGAAAGAAAGAAATTACTGCCTGTGCTCTCTTCTAGGATTTTATGGTTTCATGTCTCACATTTAGGTCTTTAGTTGTGGGATTGAATATTTTTATTCTCAGTTTCTCCCTTTTGGTCCTCATTTAGCCGAAGCTACAAGAGAGATCATCAAGGTATGTCCAGATCTTTGCCACTGTTGTGATTTTCCTCAAAGATGTGGTTTCATTTGTAGACTTCTGGTTCTCAGGTTGCACACTGATCAATGTGATTCCATCTGTTTTCAACATAAAATGATTTGTTGAATGATTACCAAAACAATGGCTTCTCGATAGCATGTAAGACTCTGGAAAACAAACACTGAACAACTATAAGAAAAATGATTATAACTATATATAATTGTGATATGAGAAGACAATACAGAATGACCAGGATTTTCTAGGCCCAAGTAAGAAAGCACGTTCAGATATTTCCCTATATCTATCTCAGAGAGTCATGTATAATTACTTCTTTTAGTTTTGACATAGATTGCTTTATTCACCCATAGCATTCATCCAGGTACAGCACAGAGTGTTAGCAATGCTGTGAGCTACCACCTAGTTGGGAAAAAAAACCCAAGCGCAGACTTCAGGAATTATAGAAACATAATCGTGGAAAACCTCTTTACTGACTATAGAATACAGTGTTGCTGGATTAAGAATGTTATACCAGGGGCACCTGGGTGGCTCAGTCGGTTAAGCATCTGCCTCCAGCTCAGGTCATGATCCTGGGGTCTTGGGATTGAGCCCCGCATCGGGCTCCCTGTTCTGTGGGGAGCCTGCTTCTCCGGCTCCTCCTGCTTATGCTCACTCACTTGCTTGCTCTCTCTCTTTCTCAAATAAATAAATAAAATCTTTTAAAAAAAGAATAATGTTATACCAGTGGATGCTAATTTAAGAAGGAGAAAGTAATAATAATTCATAACTAGCTAAGTACTTAGAAAAACAGTGGGTGATTGTTGCTGAGACTGACTCATCTGGCAAGAGATTTTGAAAGACAAATGGAGTTTGAGTCCAGGGAGCCCAGTGAGTACAAGTGTTGGTCCAATATTCCCTGAAATGCTGCCAAACCAGTCTTCAAATCATCCTAGTGGAACCTCCAAAAGTGTGAAAGGATCATAAGAGCCCTCACTCTGATAAACTGATAAGCCTCCCTTAGTTTAGGTCTGGACTTTGGGTCTATTTTCCCACTATGCCCTTTATTAACTTTGTTATATTTCTTGAAAAAGTCACTTTACTGAACTTTAGAGTCCTCATTTGTAAGACATGGCTAATGATGCCTACCGTTAGGATCTTTGTAAAGATTAATGTTACAATGATCATGAAAATTTTTAAATTCTAAAACATTCTGAAAATATAAAACACTTGAAATCCTCTCAAATTGTGATAATATATGCCAAAGTGGTATTCAAATTCTAAAGCACTTTATAATCATAAATATTTATAGGATCAATTTTTAGTATTTAAATTATTATTATTAGGGGCACCTGGGTGGCTCAGTTAGTTAAGCATCTGACTTGATTTCGGCTCAGATCATGATTTTGGGGTTGTGAGATTGAGCCCTGCATTGGGCTCTGTGCTGAGCATTCTTAAGATTCTCTCTCTCCCTCTCCCTTTGCACCTAAGCCCCACACATGCATGCGTGTGCACATGCATGCTCTCTCTCTCAAAAAACTAAAATTAAAAAAAAAAAAAAGACTGTTATCATGCCCTGTTCTCCAAGACCCAGCTCAAGTATTCTTTTTTTCAAGAATGTACTTCTGGGGCTCCTGGGTGGCTCAGTGGGTTAAGCCTCGGCCTTCGGCTCAGGTCATGATCTCAGAGTCCTGGGATGGAGCCCAGCATCAGGTTCTGTGCTCGGCAGGAAGCCTGCTTCCCCCTCTCTCTCTGCCTGCCTCTCTGCCTTCTTGTTATTTCTCTCTGTCAAATAAATAAATAAAATCTTAAAAAAAAAAAAAAAGAATGTAGTTCTGACTACCCAAGTCTTCACTGATCTTCCTCTTCTCTGGATTTTCGTATTTATTATCTGTAGCATGCAAATCATACCATCTTGATTTATTCACTGTAATTTTTGATACTAGGTCTCATTACTCCAAACAGCCTTAAAGTTACTGAAGGCAAGAATCTTGTCTTCATTAACATTGAAGAATATCCCGTGTTGTCTTAGAATTCTTTTTACCATAGAACTCGGGGCAGCCTCTGTACATTCAGTGTACTTGCTTGCTGGCTGGCCTGGATCTTCTCCAACCTTCTCATTTTACCAAATGATGAGATTAAGGTCCAGAGAAGGAGTAACTTGCTCATGGAATACAGAGCCAGAACTAGAACCTGTGTCCTCTACTCCTTGTCATCATTCTTTCGGTATCACTACAATGCTGCATTGTTAATATCCCCAAGGGTGCCTTCCACAGTTGCAGAACTCATACTGGGTGCTCAGGAAACACCTATAACCATCTTTCTCATGGCTGAGTTGACTCAGGTATTTGGAAAGCAGAGCATTTCCACAATTACTGTTGACACTGTAATTTAATGCTGCTAGGTCTTCCTGCAGTGGCAGCTTAATTCATGATTGTGAATCATCTGATATTTCAGGTCGGAATTGTAGTTTTCATCCTCTTTTCCTTCTACAAGAAGTTCCACAAAGGATCTCCCAAATCTTTTTTTTTTTTTAATTTCTTATCAGTAATTACTTTATTTATTTTTTCTTTTTCTTTTTTTTCCCCAAATGCTTTTATTTTTTTTTTTCAGTGTTACAAGATTAATTGTTCATGCACCACACCCAGTGCTCCATGCAAAACGTGCCCTTCTCCAATCTCTTAAAGTATATACCCTCCCTCACCACTTGGCAAAGTCGACACCAGTAATACAATGGAAAGAATCAGTAATTGCAGGAAACCTTCCTAGTTAAACATGGCAATAGAAAAATACATCAATCACCTTCATAATGAAAATTTTATTTAAAAAGCATAAGTCTAAAAATGTATTTGCATGAGATTATTTTATTCTTATGCAAATTATTTAAGACTGAAGCGCATACTTTGGAGCTAAAATTCTTCTTTCTGGTTCTTTTTCCAGGCATTTAAATAGGCACTTAACAAAACAGTAATTAAATGCAGTAGGTTCTTTTTAACTCCAATACCCAATTGGCATTTTTGCTTTTTGGAGGCTATTATTGTAAATTAGACTCTGACATGGGAGAGAAGATTGGACAGGAAGGGAGCCCTTGCTCAGAAAATGTCCAGATCAGCAAACTGGACATCAACTGATCTTCCAGAAAGACTCCCAAATTTCCATTAATGCATAACAATAATAGTTGCACTTGCCATAGCAAGCAAACTATCCTCACTGCTTTTCACGTTCTGTGTTATCTCTGGGAACAAGATGCCTTCTACAGACAGGTTCAGCTCTTTAGTCAAAACCCTATTTAATTTAGGATTTTTCTTTGCCTCCTCCAAGAGTCCTTTGTTTCCTATTTTACTTTGCAAAAGAAAATATAACTAACCAGAGAGGGCAATTTATCAATGCACATTAAGAGCCATAATAATGTTCATATCTTTGATCCTGAATTTCTTCACTTGGAATTTATTCTAAGAAAAAAAATCAAAAGGAGAAAAATAATAATAAATTGGGAAGAATGAAAAATGTTTAATAATAGGGAAATACTTATATTAATAATTACATATCTAGTTCAAGAGTTATGATACCAAAGACTAATAGCAACATAATAACTCTTAAATTATAATAATAAATTCAGAAGAGAAAAAAATGGTATGTTTATATAGAGATTGTTCTTGGACCCATATAAATCTAGGTATACTTATGAACAAAGACTGGAAAATAGTGGACCAAGACAAAAATAGATCAGAGGAGCAAGATAATGGTTGTGTTTTGATGGTGAGAAGTTTTCAAAATGTTTTTTTTAATAACACAAAAATTCATAGTTCGTCAGTGTAGTTAGTCTTATGGCATATGAAAACAGAAAGCACTCTAGTTTGGAAATCAGGAAATGTTGCTAACTGGCAATGCGACCCTGGAAAGTCTTTTCACTCTTTGATCTTCCTTTTATCATCTGTAAAATGAGGATACTGAGCAATCTTTTTCTAAGTTGACTTGTAGTTTAAAATCCTATTATTTTTCATGGACTTATATTCTTCTTTATTTAATGTTGGAAAGTGTTTTAAATGTTTAAGAATGGAGGGGTGCCTGGCTGGCTCAGTTGGTGGAGCAAGGGACTCTTGATCTCAGGGTTGTAAGTTCAAGCCCCATGATAGGTGTAGAGATTACTAAAAAAAAATAAAAAATTTTTTAAGAGTTTATTTATTTATTTATTTATTTATTTATTTATTTATTTGACAGAGACAGACACAGTGAGAGAGGGAACACAAGCAGGGTCACAGGGAGAGGGAGAAGCTGGATTCCCACTGAGCAGGGAGCCGGATGCGGGGCTCGATCCCAGGACCCTGGGATCATGATCCAAGCCGAAGGCAGATGCTTAACGACTGAACCACCAGGCACCCCTAAAAAATAAAATCTTAAAGCATAATAAATAAGTAAATAAATAATTAAGTAAATAAATAAATAAATATTCAAGAGTGGTAAATACTTGCCAAATTTCAGTCCAATGAAAGAACTCAAGCCTTAATCTCAAGCTTAGAGAAATGGGCTGCATAAAATAAAAAGAATCTAGTAGTTTTTCTTAAGCTTAAAGCTTGGATTCATCCACTTTTCAGAACAGCTCATACTTCCAACCTCCTGATAATTACACAGTTAATCATGCAGTAAAATATCTCTAAAAGATTGATAAATAGGGTTATCCAAGGGCAATGTGGTATTATGAGTGAATAAATCCTGACTGCTGACATAGGAGTCAGGTTGTGCTCGCTCTCTCTCTCTCTGTCAAATAAATAAATAAACTCTTTAAAAAACTGTTCAAAATAACAATAGTAATATATTGGTAATATAGTAATAATAATAGTAATTATAGTATATAGGTAAGTAAAATGAAAACATTATAAGAGATGAGAAGGAGAAATTGGAAATACTGTTTTATAATATAACTACACTACCATGAAACAATAGTGTTATTTGAAAGTGAATTTAGATTAGTGGTAAATGTATACTGCAAGTAATGGGGCAACCACTAAAGACATTTTCTAAAGAATGATAACTGATATGCTAAGAGAAAAGAGAAAATGAAATTCTATAAAATGCTCAATTAAAACTAGACAAGGCCGGGGACGCCTGGGTGGCTCAGTTGGTTGAGCAGCTGCCTTTGGCTCAGGTCATGATCCCAGCGTCTTGGGATCGAGTCCCGCATCGGGTTCCTTGCTCCGCAGGGAGCCTGCTTCTCTCTCTGCCTCTGCCTGCCTCTCTGCCTGCTTGTGTTCTCTCTCTGTTAAATGAATAAATAAAATCTTTTAAAAATAAATAAATAAATAAATAAAAAATAAAACTAGACAAGGCCAAAAAAGAAGAGAAAAGGAAAAAAGAATCAAAGAGCAGGTGCAATGAATAGAAAACAGTGACAAACAAGTGAATGGATAAAGGAATTGTGATTTATCAGTTCAACATTCATTCACAAATAGAAGGGAACAAACTACTGATAGAGACAACAGCATGAGTGCAGTTTGGAATAATGATGCCGAGTGAAAGAAGCCAGACCATCCTCCCCCCAGAGAATATGAAATTCTGTAAAATATAAACTGATCGATAGTGACACAAAGCAGATGAGTAGGGAACCAGAGAAGGGAACCAGAGAAGGGAGGTGAGGGATGTTCAGGAGAGAGAGATTATAAAGAAGCATGAAGAAACTATTAGGAGTGATGGATATGTTAATTATCTTGACTGAATTGAGAGTTTCATGTCAAAACTCATGAAATTATAGCTTTAAGTAAGTTCAATTTAGGGGCTCCTGAGTGGCTCAGTGGGTTAACCTCTGCCCTCAGCTCAGGTCATGGTCTCAGGGTCCTGGGATCGAGCCCCACATCGGCTCTCTGCTCAGCGGGGAGCCTGCTTCCCCCTCTCCCTCTGCCTGCCTCTTTGCCTACTTGTGATCTCTCTCTCTCTGTCAAATAAATAAATAAAATCTTTAAAAAAAATAGTAGGTTCAATTTATTGTATGCCAATTGTATCTCAAAAAACGAGTTTAGAACAATAGTTTACATGAGGAAGGACAGTGTGAAATGAGAAAAGTAGTGAGCATACAGGTCTGGGTGGTCTGCAATTAATCATTTACCTGATGCATGATCTTAGGCAACTTTCTCAAGTCCTTTGAATCGAAGTGTTCTTCTCTGTAAAATGGATATCGTATCAGTTAGGATTGTGTTCGTGTGTATCTAAAAACTGGACAATGGCTGAAACAAGTTAGAAATACATTTGTTTTATGAACAAGAACTTTGAGGCAAGGCTGTCCCGAGCTGGCATGGAGGGCCAGTGACATCACTGAGAAACCAATATCCTTAGCTTCCTTAGTGACAGCTGCTGTTTCTCAAAACTTGTCTATTCCAGCAGGATGAGAGAGGAAGGGGGAAAGGCACCATTAGCTGACTTCTTCCTGTGTTTCATTGGCCACAACTGAGTCACTGAGCTATCCAAAGATGAAAATGGTCCTGGGAAGGCAAGTGTTCGTTCTCTGGGAAAGCAGGAAGGGGCTGGGGTGGGCGTTGAAGGGGCCAACCTATAGCATCCACCCCAGGTAGAATAAGAGTACCTACCACAAATAGTTGTGGAGAAGTTTCAAGAGCCTAAAGGATAAAAATCAGCTGTGAAAACCATAAGATACAAACAAGAAAAATCGTGTTGTTATTTGCTTCCTAAATGCCGCAGAGGGCCTAATCGGACCAGAGTTTGTCATCCTCCCAAATCATTGCAAGTGCCATTATAATGCCTCAACAAAATTCTTATCTAATAGTATGATAATATGCAAATGATAATATGCAAAATAGTAAAAACTGTGTTTGTAGAACCATGGGCTGCCCCAGGTTTATTCTGTTAGACTCATAAGCCCAGAGGCATAAGAGCTTCTAGACACTAGAGCTGAACCACATGGTAAGTCCTTCCCACTGGTACTGAAGTATTAGTGGAATTTCTAGGAAAACACTTGTCAGGCCCTCCTGGGAGGCCAGGGGTTCCCATGTCAGCAAACTGGATTGAACTCCAATAGTAATATCTATGTGAACCTAGAGAAAAAGCTCAGGGTCAGGTCTTCACACAGGCCTTTCTTAAACACCTGATCTGAGGTGCCTTTTCGACCATAGTCGTGCTTTTGTTCATTATTACATTTTATTTCCTGAAGTGCTACTGAAATCATTTTTCTGTCTCCTTCCCCAACTTTGAAAACTTAATTCCATAATAGTGAGGACATTTTATATCTTATTCACAGGTATAAATCGAAATTTTTGAAAAGTATTCAACCCATGATAGATATTCTAGGTAAACATTTTGTTTATTATTTATTTTTCAAAGATCTTATTTATTTATTTGAGAGAGCATGAGGGGGGAGGGGCAGAGGGAGGGCAAAGAGAGGAGAGCAGAGGGAAAGGGAGAAGCAGAACCCCCTCTGAGCAGGGAGCCTGATGAGGGCTTGATCTCAGGACCCCAGGATCTTGACCTGAGCAGCGGGCAGATGCTTAACCGACTGAGACACTCAGGTGCCCCTCTAAATACAGCTTTTGAATGCCCTTTTATTCACTTGCACATATTTATTGCTCCCCCTATCTAGTTAATTATCTCTCATCACTCACATATTTTTCTTCTTCTTCTTTATGAGAACATTTAAGTTCTATACTCTTTGTAAATATCATTATACAATACAGTGTTATCCACTATAATCATCATGTTATATGTTAGATCCTTAAACCTTATTCATCATATAGCTGAAAGTTTGTCCTTTTAACCATATATTATTGCTTTATTATCATAGAGATCACATGATACCCACTTTTTGCTCTTTCAAATATCTTTACCAAAAATAGTATTGGGACCTAGGTTCTGGAAATGGATATGGAGGAAAGTTTTTGGAATTACAGTGTGTGTTTAAAAGAAAATTAGATTCTAAAGAAATAATCTAGGCATGTTCGAGCCATTTTAAAGCTAGTATTTTAGGTATAGAATGCATTCATTACCTTTGTAAAACTAAGCAACAAAGCTATTGATTTGATTTTTAAATTTGCACTTAACTAAGGCATGTTGTGGTCTCTTGTGTGGGATTTTTCTATGAATATGTTCATATATTTAAACCACAAAAGAGACAATATTGTGAAATATCATTTGTGCAAAGATGTGTGTACCTAAACCCGATTGAGAAACCTGAGCACTCTAAAAAATTTTCTGCAGCCAAAATACCACTGACACATACTCTCAGTTTCATAATTACTGGGAAGTTTTCCTTTTGTTTTCATTTTTTTTTTTAAAGATTTTATTTATTTACTTGACAGAGAGAGAGAGATCACAAGTAGGCAGAGAGGCAGGCAGAGTGAGAGGGGGAAGCAGGCTCCCCAGTGAGCAGAGAGCTGCATGCGGGGCTCGATCCCAGGACCCTGAGATCACGACCTGAGCCAAAGGCAGAGGCTCAACCCACTGAGCCACCCAGGTGCCCCTTGTTTTCATTTTTAATCTGAAAATTTTTTTTGGCATCTTCTACATTCCTCAGATAGCTGTATTTAATTAGTTTGCAATGTGAATCTTCGCTATAGTCTGATATTAGCAAACATCTTCAAGGTCATTGGGTTCTGACATTACATTGGTCTTTAGTATTTAGTTGAGATGGTATAATACCAAAGGAGTAAAAACACTGACGAAACTTATGAGGGATCCACTAGAGGGCAGCAAAGTGCAAACCAAATTTAAATTTGCCCAAGGCAAGGCTGATGCTTTCATGAAAAAATTTGTATTGCAAAGATTTCTTAAATGCAAAACATTCAAATTAGTTCAGTGATTTAAAAGAACTTATATACAAATGTTTCTCTTTCTTGGAAGTAGTGGTCCAAAGACTCATTAGGTTGAAGAGCAGGCTGAGAATAGAACTGGTCCTAGCCCCATCTCTTATACTAATTGTGCGATTTGGGGCAGTCTACAGTTTGTCTTTTTGGTCCTTTTCTATGTTATGTGGGTTTGCACAAAATAATTCTTTTTTTTTTTTTTAAGATTTTATTTATTCATTTAACAGAGAGAGAACACAAGCAGGCAGAGAGGCAGGCAGAAGCAGAGAGAGGAGCAGGCTCCCTGCGGAGCAAGGAGCCCGATGTGGGACTCGATCCCAAGATGCCAGGATCATGACCTGAGCCAAAGGCAGTTGCCCAACCAACTGCGCCACCCAGGCGTCCCGCACAAAATAATTCTTAAAGTTCTTTTCAACTCCAAAATCCCAAGGCTTTATGAGTTATGATTGTATTTTCATCATTTAAGTCTTGCTGATTGGGCTCTTACATTATTTGATCAACCATAACTTGATATTAGTGGAGATTCTATTTGGAAATACCCACCATTATTTCATGGAAAATTTAGCTCACCTGAAATATGTTGATGTTACCTTAATAAAATACTTCTGCTCCCAAACTATTACTTGTATATAATCTAATGACGATAGTGATTGCAGTGTTTTCCGGGATAGGTTTTGCTATTTAAACCATCACTGCAATCTGTTTTTATTAAAAAAAAAAAAGGCAGCAAAATAAAATCTCAACAATACATATTCTATATATCCAAGTTGTTTTCACTTTCCATTTATTTTCCTTTTAAAGTACTACATATATGAACTCAGTGTTAGTTACTCTACCAACATTGTGAAATCATGAAGAAAGTTATACATTTTTTTTAAAAAAGCTGTTGGTTTGAAAGCCGGGGATATGGTGACTTAGAGTGGACTGAAGAGCACATAAAAACTCTGAGCTACTGTTATGTCATAATTCACTTGGTCAACCACATGGAGCTTCTGGATGTGGCTGATTTTGACAGTGAATTCACAGTTATTCTTCACATTTGTTCAGTGATGGTCATTGTAAGCACCCACCACAATAACCCATTTTCAGCTAATGCCTGAGTTGTGACTAAAACTGAAACCCTGTTCTAAACAACACTTTTTCATGAGCACCAGTAGATAAAACTCTAACAGTTTAGTGAAAGCAGAAATGGTTTCTAAATCCAGACTGCTAATGTAGTCATATTTAATACCACACCACACCACATATTCAAATATTTTGAGCCCTCATTTAAGGACACATTTTCCTCCTATATGCATAAGAAAGGGAGAGAGATGGTTGCTTGGCAGTGAATGTGATCAAGAAAGGAAAATCATCCCTTAAAACATAATACACTTATTATCACTATCAGAAGCTAGAGGTAGAACAATATTATAGTTATGTTCTAGACTCCCTACCCTGGCACATTAGCTCAGCTGGCGCCAGTTAGGCTAGTACCCTTTTTTCTATGACTCTGAGGCTAGTTAGCATCTTCTCACACAGAACCTTAGACATTAGCACGAGATAATAAATTACTCATTTGAACCAAATTACTTTTCCACTAGGGTGTGAGGATGTGAAGAGACCCCCAACTCAGAATCAACAGTTCCAGATATAAGTTGCAGTCCCACAAGAGTAATGAGATGAACCGTTCAGGTGCTTGGTATTATTTCTAGAAAGTAATGAATAAATATTGGTTGCCTACCTGCAAATCCTGACTCTGCTCTATATTCTGTGCCTCAATATCCTCTTCCTAAAATGAGGATAAGGGTGCCTGTCTTTTAGATTTGTTTTAAAAATTAAACAAGTTAGTCCTCGTAAGACCATTATTATTTTAGCCAAGAATATTAAAATGGCTTCAGTTTTTCCAGTGCTTTTCCAGCAAGATGTAGCTAAAAGCGTCAGGTTTGACTTTCTATTAATAATTCACTGTTGAGGGGTGCCTGGGTGGCTCAGTGGGTTAAAGCCTCTGCCTTCTGCTTGGGTCATGATCTCAGGGTCCTGAAATGGAGCCCCGCATCAGGCTCTCTGCTCAGTGGGGAGCCTGCTTCCTCCTCTCTCTGCCTCTCTGCCTACTTGTGATCTCTCTCTTTCTGTCAAGTAAATAAATAAATCTTTAAAAAAAATAATTCACTTTTGACCTTGAACAAGTTACTTTACATTTCTTGGCCTCATTTTCTCACCGGGGGTCTTAAATGATGCTTTAAAGATAATACACGCTCTAAGATGGTCTCAGTGGATGTTGTGGAATGAACAAACTTTATTTGAGGAGGTTGGGGCAAAGAGATCACCAGGACACCTTCTAGTTTTAACACTTCCTGTGATCCACAGTCTCCCATTAGGGCAATGGGAGCATGAAGTGCAAATTGTCTATCTATATTGGGGAAGATGAAGTGCAATAGTCTTGTCTATATTGGGAACCACTACTACAGAACACCATATCATCTGCTGAAACGAATTTTGAAGGTGTTACTCAAAATATTACGTCCTTTATTGTGATAATTAATCTAGCAACATATGTGCCAATATTGGACTGAACAAAGGCCTGAGTATAAGAATAAATAGCATTTATTTTGTCCGAAGAGGCTGTCCGGGTGCGAGGTCCCAGCGCGCAGAGAGCGCCCCGAGGGGACGGCCCGAGGCCCGGGCGCCCTCAGGGGAGCAGCAGGGAGCCCAGCAGCAGCTCGCCCTGGCCCAGCCGCCGGCCCCGCTTCTCCGCCTTGACGCGCACGGCCAGGCGGCGCACCTGCTCCT